>JACEFZ010014749.1:107500-170000 GCA_014155875.1 Cepaea nemoralis | reverse complement strand
CCCTTTCGCTCATTCTCTCTCCCTCCCTCTCTCTCCCTCCCTCTCTCTCCCTCCCTCTCTCTCCCTCCCTCTCTCTCCCTCCCTCTCTCTCCCTCCCTCTCTCCCCTCCCTCTCTCCCCCTTCCTCCCTCCATCTCTCCTTCCCTACCTCGCGTCTAGTCTCTCACGCTCTTTCTTCTCTTTCCCATATGTCTAGTCCCCCCCCTCTCTCTCTCTCTCTCTCTCTCTCTCTCTCTCTCTCTTCCTCCCTCCCTGGTGTCTAGTCTCTCTTTCTATCACCACTTACCATCCATTGTTGTATTATGTTAGTCTGCACTCTTCCCTGGTGTAAATAATGACGTTATCATTACTAGACAACCCCCCCCCCCCTCCTCCCCCCACCCACCCACAGATTAGTCGGGCATTTTGCGTTTGACGTCTCGTGAATTTTGCCGCCAGTTCCTGCACTATGACTTCCCGCCAGATGTGCTGTGTTAGAACGAGACCGGGGGTCGGCTGTGTTGATTGAGCACGTCAGATTTGCTGGGCTGCCGGGCGGTTAGGCTGCTGCGGCTATGGAACCTGGCTAGAGCGATTGCAGGAGTTGTGGTGGTGCTGCCAGTAGTAGAAGTAGACATCGGGGTTTGATTGGGCGTTTTCACACCCAGTGTGTGACAGCCGTTGATGGGTTGTCCTGTCCTGTCTGTCTGTCTGTTTGTCCTTCTCCCCTTCTCTCACTCTTCCACCTTCTCTTTCCCTTGTCCCGTTTCTCTCCTCCTCCCCTATCTTTTTTCCACCCCGTCGCCTATTCTTTCTCCTCCCACTCTCCCTCCCTGTATCTCTCCCTCCCTCCGCTATCTTTTTCTTTCCTCTCTTTCCCTCCCTCCTCTTTCTCCCCTTCCTCCCTATCTCCCCTCCCTCCCCTATCTTTCTCCTTCCTCTCTTTCCCTCCCTCCCTCCCCTCTTTCTCCATCTGTCTCCCTCTCCTATCTCCACTCCCTCCCCTATCGTTCTCCTTCCTCTCTTTCCCTCCCTCCCCTTCTTTCTCCCCCTATCTCCCTCTCCTATCTCCCCCTCCATACTCTATCTTTCTCCTTCCTCTCTTTCCCTCCCCGCCCTCTTTCTCCCTCTATCTTCCCCTCCCTCCCTCATCCTCCTCCTCTCCTTTATAAATTCAATTTATGACTATTTAGCCATCTGTTTATTGTTCTAATGCCTCCCCCTCATATTCAGTGCATGACAGCTGTTGAACGATGACTCATCTGTTATTGCTCACCGTCAATACACACGACAATTTATGTCCATGTGATGTAATTATCTATTTGGATGGCCCTGTGCTAAGAGGCAACAGAGGTGCCTTTGGTTTCATGGGGTTAATGGACAGTGTTTAGTGCAGGAGAGCCTGGTATATGATACCAGGATATCTAGTTTTAGAATGGAGGTGGAGGCAGTCACTGCGGCGTTCCGCTGCTGGAGGCCAGACAACACATCATCACCACCACCACCACTACCACCACCACCACTACCACCACCACTACCACCACCACCACCACCACCACTACCACCACCATCATCATCATCATCGTCCAGTACCTTACCGGCTGGCGTGGGCGATCATGCCCCTCCATATATTTACGATCTTTGACGTCGTGGATCAATTCGTGAATTGACTCCCTTCCGTGCCATGACACAAGACTGTCAAGCATCTTCTCACATTGTTTTTACCTCTACCTCTCTTTCTGCAAATCTTTCTGGTTGTCACAACATGTTCCAGTTTTTGTCTTCTCATAACATGGGCCAATAAGATTTAAAAATCCATGACTGTCTCTTTCTGATGTTTGTGATAAGTTGTCTGTGTGACTCAGCTTCCCTTAAAACGTCCTGAATGCTCATTTTGGCGGTCTAATTAATTTTCAGCATTCTTCTATAAACCCACATCTCAAAGGCTTCGATGAATATTTGGCCTGTTCTACTAATGTTGTGATTGTAACGGACTCATAGAGTGTGCTGATTAATTGATTGATTGACTGATTGATTGATTGATTGATTGATTTAACCTTTAACAAGATTTAACAGGATAAGTCGGGGCCTTTGGTGTATAGTGCGGAAGAACAGATAGATCATTACGACTTGGAGAGAATGGTGTTGCAGGGAGTGACCAGAGGATCTGGCCGACACGGACACAGACTGGTGTCATTAGTAATGACTCTCTTCACTGGTTGTTGAAGATGAGGATGGAAATATCTTGACCGTTGTGATGTCGGTTTCTGACTGAACTCATCTCCTCATATCCAGTCTATGGCAACTATTGAACGATCTTTCATCTGTTTATGGTTCTTCCTTTACCTCCTCAAATTTACTATATGACGACTGTTGATCGATCTTTCATCTGATGATGATTCTTCCACCACATTCTCAGATTTTCTGTATGAGAACTGCTGAACGACCTTTCATCTGTTTAATGGTTCTTCCTTCACCGCCTCAGATTTACTGCATGAGAGCTGTTGTACGATCTTTCTTCTGTTTATGGTTCTTTCTTCACCTCCTTAGATTTACTGTATGAGAGCTGTTGTACGATCTTTCTTCTGTTTATGGTTCTTTCTTCACCTCCTCAGATTTACTGTATGAGAGCTGTTGTACGATCTTTCTTCTGTTTATGGTTCTTTCTTCACCTCCTCAGATTTACTGTATGAGAGCTGTTGTACGATCTTTCTTCTGTTTATGGTTCTTCCTTCACCGCCTCAGATTTACTGTATGAGAGCTGTTGTACGATCTTTCTTCTGTTTATGGTTCTTTCTTCACCTCCTCAGATTTACTGTATGAGAGCTGTTGTACGATCTTTCTTTTGTTTATGGTTCTTCCGCCACAACCTCATATTTACTGTATGACAACTGTTAAGGTTTGCTCGATATGATTTATGCTTTTGTGCTAGTTTATTCGTGTATCTCTAGAACCCACAAGGCAAACGAAATAGCTGGATGCTTAAGCATACTTGGAGAAGAAAGTCACAGACAGCGATGAATAATATTGGGGGGGGGGGGGGGGCATGGCGGGAGCTGCAGGAGATTGGACGGCTTGGCTGAGGGACTATGCCTCAATGGGGGATACAAGGATGACGATGAAGAAGAAGAAGAAGAAGAAGAAGAAGAAGAAGAAGAAGAAGAAGAAGAAGAAGAAGAAAAAGAATATTCAGTGTGTGATAACTTTTGAATAATGGTGCTCGTTTTCTTGATAATTACTTGATTCGCTTCCACTCATTTGTTTAGTGTATGTGTCTGCAGTGTGTTTCCATTATCTTATGGTCCTTAATATTTATTTCCTTACCTGTGTTACTTTTGTATGCAAGGGAAGATCTCAGCAACATGAAACCAAACTAGGACGTACGTAGAAATAAACAACTCAATTCACGAGCTACCTTTGAGAAGACGACCGGGGTTTAATCTGCGATTGTGGTACACAATTGCAAAACAATATCAGTTCACTTCGAACAACATGTGAACACTACAGCACGAACATATTCCCCTACTAAAACACTGTCAATCTGGACAAGGCGCAGCGCCGCTGGGGTTGGAAAGATTGCCTTCAGCTCCCCGCCGAAGAGAGAAGGTCCGAGGGAATACCTGGGCATGATTCCCAGCTCTCGGGAGTCTACGCCGGAGCTCTTCTTGAAGGTTGCGAGGTGTAACGAGGCCCGTGGTAGCTGTTAGTTGCATATCCTTTACAGGACGTTGCAGTCAGCCCTAGCATATTTTTTTTTTGGGGGGGGGGGGGGGGGGTTGTTCGTGATTTCTTGTCAAGTTTACGTTCATTAATTTGCTTTCTGAGCGACCGGCACTCGTGCCATTGTATGAAACACCAGCGCAAGGCGGCCTGCTTCCAAATCGCCCACAGCTGTGTTTTGAACGCGGTGTGTGAGATTGCGAGTAGCTCCGTCGCAACAGCGCCGTGTAGCAAACTCCAAGCGACGACAGGGCCCCGCTGTAGGAACAAGTGTACTTCGACGCATGACCAACTAGCCATTTGAAGGTGACTGGTTCGAATCTCAGTCGGTAACTCTAGTTTTCAAATTTTATGCCGTCTAGTACGTCCTCTAGTCTCTAATTCTTTCCTCTACTTCTATGAGCGCCAAACAATACGTGTGTGTGTATTTATGTACTGTCCAGGAAAGACAGAGTGAGTAACGACTGTATCAGAGGTATGCCAGACCTAACATCACGCATCAGTACATTCTTTGGGCATGTCATGAGAAGGGGGCTGCTGGGGTCTCCAGGATAGACAGAGTGAGTAACGACTGTATCAGAAGTATGCCAGACCTAACATCACTCATCAGTACATTCTTTGGGCATGTCATGAGAAGGGGGCTGCTGGGGTCTCTAGGAGAGGCGGGGTGTGCAACGGAGATATCAGAACTATGAGAGGCGTAACATCGAGCATCAGAGGAGACAGTCTACATTCTTTGGGCGTATCATGAGAAAGGGGCAGCTGGAGTCTTTCGTGACCACGGTTAATTTGAAGAGAAGGACAGGCACCAGTTGGTCCCATGAGAAAGGGGCAGCTGGAGTCTTTCGTGACCACGGTTAATTTGAAGAGAAGGACAGGCACCAGTTGGTCCCATTTCCACTCATCCTAACAATGGGCACATGAAATTTCCTAGGAGGGAAAGGCGGCCGTCGTGACAGTGACCACACTCTCTATTGAGTGCCGGTTACTCTAATAATACTGTGCCTAGCACCATATACACAATACTTAATATTGTATGAAAAGAAGCCCTTTCCTGGACTTTACTATATAGCTCATACTCCACCTTCATTGTCCCGGTATTAGCTTATGAAGCTCGCATGGCAGCTCTGGGAAAGAACTCGGAAAAAAAAAACAAATCAGCGAATTTAAATATCGAGGGTCAGTTTTTTACTTCAGATGGGGAAAATAGAGAAATCAACACACGTTGTGCAAGGGCAAATCAGGTACTGGGACAACTAGCGCCACTTCTGTCTCATAGAAAGATATCTATAAGTACTAAAGTAAATCTAATAAGTCATCTTTAAACAGTCCTTGTGACGTCAACGTGGTCGTCGGCACCGTGATACCACGTGCTTAAAACTCTTAACATCTTTATGAATATTCTCTTTCGGAGATTTCGGCGCTGTTTGAGAAATATTGAAATCATCTGGTTCAGCATCGTCGATGTTTTTGTGATATTTGGTGCCTGGGTGGTCAGTTTCCGTAATGGCACATTTGGTGGAAGCTGTAGTACTTTGTATAGACGGGTTATATGTAGCTTTTCTTATCTCGTTCTTTCGTTTGTTTTTGTTGTCTTTTAGAGGAGGGTTTGTGTGGAGGAGAAAGAGGATTCACGCGGTCAGAAGTTGAGGCTGTTGATCTCCCAGTGTGAGCTATTGGTTGTGAAGATAGGTCAGGGTTGTCTAGAGAACTGAGAGGATCTGTTCTGGCTTCCGTTGCTTGATTGGTTTGGTTGTCACGTAGATGACTTTGGCTGTTGGAGAACTTGGCGTGCGCTGCTGCAGTTGAAAAAATAACAGCGCAATTTTCTTGGGGTGAAACGGTCGTGCTGTGGGGGATTGAAGTCGCCAACATGCATGGACAGAAATGTGTAGTTGTTGGACTAGAAGGATGCACGGTTTTGGTAGTTTGTGGAAGACTGGGTGTGTTTTCAAGGGATAAAATCGTGTTCATTGTCCGTCAAGGCACCATCAACTTGTGGTTTATGGAGTCCAACGTTATAGCTGCTACTGTAATCCAGTTTTGTGTGCACTGCTGTCTTCTTGGTTCCACTTGGGGTTGTTCTTGCACGCATCGTATTCTTGGTAGATGTGATGGTGTAGTTTTAAATGATGAGAGGATGTCGCATAATGTGGGACAATGGCGACACCGTGGTTGGAACTGTGTGAAGCAGCAGAAGCTGCATGAGGTTGGCGTTTAGCAGAGCTGGTCATTTTACGGTGACTAACCTGGGAGTCATCTTTTTGGTGGTTGTTATGGTGTAGTTGTAAGTGGCTAGATGATGGTGTATAAGGATGTACAACAACAACGCCAACACGATAGTTAGAACTATGTGAAGCATCAGAAGCTGGATACTGTTGATCCTTAGCCGAGTTAGTGTTTTTTCGGTGACTACACTGGGCTGGATCTTCTTGGTGTACAGTATGATTTAGCTGTAAATGACTACCGGATGCCGCCTGAAAATGTGTGTCAATGGAAACACGATGGGTGGAGCCATGTGAGGCTTTAGAAGCTGCATGTTGTTCAGTCTTAGCAGATTTGTCAATTTTGTGTTTAGCTTGGGTTGTTTTATTGTACTCTCGGATCTTAAGATTGTAACCAGCACGGAGGGGTAATCTGGACTGATGTCTGGTGTCTGTCTGAGGAATAGCATGAATTGTGTGAGAGCGTCGGAGTTTGCCCATTCCATTGCCGGGCAGGTGATGCTTCTGACAGGGCCCATGGTGAAACCTTAATGTGCTGGAAGATTTTACCTGGCAGTTGAAACAGCGTGGGCATTGTTTGTGGGTGAGTGGACGCTGATCATGTTCATGCTGATGGTTCAGGTTTTGGTAGCTGAGTTTGTTGATTTCTTGAGTGTGGTTACATTGATGCTGGTGGTAGAACTGTGGTTTCATGGAGTGGATTAACGGTGTCATTGCATTTGTTATTGGACGATCTTTAGCTGTCCGTTCCTTGCTGCTGCTAGACGTCTGTGTAGACTTGCGCCGTTTGAGAACTTCGTGGAGTTGCGGGAACGTCATGGAACGTCTGGTTCTCGGATCTGCAATGTTCCCTCCGGCGAGCTCACGGTTATCGCAGTGCTGCTCGTGAACATCATCATCAGACTCCTCGCTGAGATGGACATAGCACTCGCCTTTGTCGCCCCGGCACGTCTCAACATCCGCGTTATCAAAATCGTCAAGCTCCAACTGGGCAATCTGCATCCGATTTGGAACTGGCTGCAAATACGGCGTTCTTTTTGCGATAAAAAGCCAGCATAAATCCGGTGGCAGATATGGTTACTACCATAAACAAGGACATTAGAGTCAAGACGGTGATGAAGGAGTATCGGCTGTGAGCTTCCAGAAATGACTCCTCCGCCGACGGAATCGGACCCTGGGGCAAGGTCGTCGGGCTGGTTCATGGTTGAGGAGATATTTTTGGCTACCGCCGCGGACAAGGCACTGGCGTGTCGAAGGTAAATGATGTTTTGTTTTGTGGTTGTTATGCCACTCTGGTCCACACGGAGGATGCGCATGCCGCCAAATCTGGCTACTGTTGGAGGTTTGACTTCTTTTGGTCCGAGCTGTTTCATGTTCTGACGCCTTCGGAATCCATAGCAACAGTTGGAAATTTCATAGCAGCAGTGCACATGATCCTATCAACATTGTGAAGTGAGGTCAGCATGGCCGAATGGGTTTAGCGCGTTCGCTCTGAAATGTCCGGTGCGGTGATGGCGAGGTAGCGGGTTCAACTTCTACACCGGTTAGTTGAACTAAAATTTTGACTTTTCGTCCATGACTTGGAATTAAATTACAGTTACCTCTGAAGTCAGTGTGGGTTCACCTGATGGCGTAGGACACTGGTAATAGGGAAAGCTAACACGCTTGCAAACATCAGTCCAGTACTCTCCTCAGTAGTAGCACGTGTGCGGAATACTCTTGAGTTGAAAACGCGTGAACGCAAAATAAAAGAAAAACGGCCCTATACGTCGATTGCCCGTTTAATATGACTTCGCTGCCTACGTTCAATGTGACTACGTCTGTATTAGTCGATTGTCCGAGTGAGGTGACTGCGTCGGTGTTATACGTTGATTACCCGTGTAATATAACTACGCTGTCTACGTTGATGGCCTTGTTCAATGCGACTACATCCGTATTCGACGATTGTCCGGTTAAGGTGACTACGTCGTCTGTACACGTTGATTGCCCGTTCAAGGTGACTCCGTTGTCTGTATACACTGATGGCTCTTCCTGTCTGCATACGTCGATTGTTCGATTAAGGTGACTACGTCGTCTGTACTCGTTGATCGCCCTCTTTAAAGCGACTGCGTCGTCTGTACACGTTGAATACCCGTTCAAGGTGTCTGCGTGTGTATACTCGATTGCCCGCTACAAGATATCTACCCCGTCTAGACGATTAGTTAGTTGCTGTCTTCAGCTTTGGATTGTTAGTTGAAGTCTTTCAGTAAATCCTCAGCTTGACGCTACCAGCTCTCGGTGCTCTGGTTCAAAACCGGTCATTAATCTGTCGGCCACCAGCCGTACGATGTGTTCTCCCTGTACACGGCTCTAGGCTACCCATGGCGTTTGCACCCCTACCTTTTACGATCGCTTACTTTCTTGCAGCTTTTGTCCTCTTTCACCTTGTATCTTCTTGCGTTTATAACTCTTTATTGCAGCACCGTTATGTCAAGTTCAGTTCCTGTTTGGTTTGATGACTTATCTACATATCTCAGGTAGCAGGATGTCCTCAAATCGGTCAAATGGCCCTGTGTTTTTACAGTTTGAAAGTACGGCATCGGGTGCCGAATGTCCACGTTCTGGGGAATATAGAAAGTAAACAAACATGTTAGACCAGACAGTTGTGGCTTTTTTATTTATTTATTTTTTTTTTTTGCTCGCTCGCTTTGAACTCAAGCGAAGTTCACACATTGGCACCTTGCCGTCTTGACAGACGATAGTTTGTGCTCTAAAAAGGCATAATAACTTTTAACTATGGCGGTAGCGAGTGTGACTGATAAGGCCAATTTGCGCTGTAAATGTCCGTTCACAGTGGGTGCATGTGAACACGTGGTCATTTCCACCATCATGCACCATCTTACGTCTCAAACGCTTGGTGTGTGACTTTTCTGCAATAATTTTCTCCTTTGACTTTATTCCATTTCTGATATTTGCCCTCCATGCAACACGTTCAGCGGCGACTTGCTCCCAATGTGCATTATCAATGCCTGTATCAATCATGTCCCGCTTACACACATCTTTGTATCGTAGTAGAGGCCGACCCTGAGATCTCTACCCATCTGTAATTCACCAAAAAAGATATCCTTGGTATTCTACCATCATCCATCCTCCTAACATGTCCTATCCATCTAAGTCTAGGAAGACGTAGCATGGAATAAACCGTCACACAACCTGATCTTTCCAATACTTCAGTATTTGTGATTTTGTCTTGCCACTTAATACCAAGAATTCTTCGCAGACACCGCATATGAAAGCTGTTTAAATTGTTTCTCTTGGTGTGAGTAAGTTGTCCAGGTTTCACTGCCATAGAGAAGAGTACTAAGGACACAGCTTGATAGACAAGGACTTTTGTTTTGGCAGTAAGCTTCCTGTTCTCCCAGACTCTTATTCTTAACCTGTTCATTGTTGTGCTGCCTTACCAATCCGGATGTTGATTTCCTGATCTAGGGATAATTTGCTATTTACCACTGATCCTAGATATGTAAAATGGTCTACTATCTCTAGTTCGGCGTCGTCAATAAAGATTGATGGTACCCCATGTGCACCTTGTGACATAATCTGTGTCTTCTTTTTGCTAATTGTTAAACCAAATTCAGAACAAGCATTGGAGAATGCAGATAGTAGACATTGCAATTCTTCCTCAGAGTGGGTCGTAACTGCAGCATCATCTGCAAAAAGCAACTCTCTGATCAGTACCCTCCTAATTTTGGTCTTAGCCTTCAATCTCTGAGCATTGTAGAGGCCGCCATCTGAGCGTGAGTGAATGTATATACCACCATCCTGATCACGAAATGCATATTTCAGTAGAAGTGAAAAGTATATTCCAAAGAGGGTGGGAGCTAGTACACAACCTTGCTTAACTCCACTCTTGATTTCAAATTCTTCAGAAGTTGCACCATCAAACTTGATTATACCCTTCATGCCTGTGTGGAACGATTCCACAATGGACAGAAGAGTTGGTGGGCAGCCAATCTTCTTTAGTGCCTTGAACAGACCCTCACGACTGACCAAATCAAATGCCTTTGTGAGGTCGATGAAGGCAATAAACAGTGGTTGATTCTGTTCACGGCATTTTTCTTGCATTTGTCGCAATGAGAATATCATATCAGTGGTAGACCGGTTCTGTCGAAAGCCACACTGTGATTCGGGGTAGACTTGATCTCCTAGGACTTGAAGTCTGCGCAGAACAATCCTGGCAAATACTTTCCCAACAATACACAGAAGTGAGATACCCCTATAGTTGTTACAGTCGCTCCGATCACCCTTGTTCTTGTACAGCGTTATGATGTTTGAATCTTTGAAATCCTGTGGGACTTGTCCTTCACGCCAGCATAGCTCTATTAGCTGGTGGATCTGTAGAGTGAGTGTGTCTTGCCCACTCCTGATAACCTCTATTGGAATCCCATCCTTACCTGGAGCCTTGCCAGATGCAAGTTCATTTATAGCACACTTAACTTCTGTTATGGTGGGAAGTGTGTCCAGGTGGTCAAGAGTTGGCAGGGCCTCTATGGCGTTGAGGGCATCATCCACTAGTTTGGTCTCACTTGAGTAAAGCTCCAAATAGTGCTCTACCCATCTGTCCATCTGCTGTTTCTTATCAGTGATGACTTCTCCAGTCAAGGTTTTCAGCGGTGCACTTCTTTTGATCACTGGACCACAGGCTTTCTTTATTCCTTCATACATGCTCTTATGTCTCCTTATCACTTGCGATTTGAATGGACTCACATAACTTGATCCAATAATCATTTGCACACTGCCTGGCAGCCTTTTGCACATCCTTCCTAGCTTGCCTTAGCTCACTCAGAGTGTTACGCATTGGTCTTTCCTTGTTTCTTAAGAGAGCTTTCTTCTTCTTATCAATCAAGGGCTGCAGAGTCTCGCTGTTGGCCGCAAACCAGTCCTGCCTCTTATGATCCACAGTGCCGTAAACCCCTACGGCAGTTTTATAAAGAGTTTCCTTAATTTGACCCCACTTTTCATTTACTGTACAATTTTCTGGTGTATCAGTGAAAGCGTCCTTCAAGTTGCTGTTGAAACTGAAAGCACTTTTCAGGATCATGAGTGTTAATAATATTAATCCTGGGGCTAGATTTGTGTTTAGCTGTGTAGATTCTCTTTGGTCTCAGTCTAACTCTTGCAACAACCAAAGAATGATCTGTATCACAGTCAGCACTGTGGTAACTACGAGTCAATGATATATGGTTCAGATGTTGTCTCCGTGTGATGATGAAGTCCAGCTGGTGCCAATGGCCGGATCTTGGATGTTTCCATGTGACCTTATGCATCTCTTTTGTTTTAAAAAAAGAGTTTGTAATACATAGGTCATTACTGGTGCAATGCTCCAGCAGCCTTTGCCCATTTTCATTCATGCGACCGATGTTGTATTTTCCAAGGGACACTGGCCATGAACTCGAGTCCTTGCCCACACGAGCATTGAAATCACCGAGCATATAAATGTAGTCAGATTTTGGAACTGCCTTGATCACGGAGTCTAACTCCTCATAGAACAAATCCTTCACATCATCAGAGGAATCGAGTGTCAGTGCATATGCAGTAATAATGGTGGCAAACCCACAAGAGGTTGCCAAGCGCAGGGATAATAGTCTTTCATTTCTCCTGCTGGAATTTCAATCATTCCAAGTAGCGAATTCTTCACTGCAAAGCCCACACCGTGTTGCCTTTTTTCTGCCTGCCCTCTACCTTCCAGAAAAAGGTGTAGTTGTTTTCCCTGAGTGACCCTTCCTCAGCGAGGCGAGTCTCCTGCAGGCCAGCAATATCAATGTTAAGACGATTGAGTTCGGCATCAATCACAGCCGTTTTTCTCACATCGTCAATATTGGTCAAGTCAGTGGAAAATCCTGGACACATGGTTTCTCACGTTCCAGGTTGCAAGCCGTAGCTTGAGGTTTCTATTTTTATTTTTGTTTGTACCTGGTGCATTGGTTTTACAGCCTGCGATTCAGATTTTGTCCTAGCCCCAAGCACCCCATTGAAGCAGGCAGGCTGTGGCGGATCAGCACCCAATTGGCTGGGGGCTGCCCAGCTTGAGGCGGGCGGTAGCTGATCAGTGACACCTATAGGTGTCTCCCACCGTCAGAGGCAACGCGTGGCGCCCCATGTCTACGCCAACTGACAAGGACTTATAACCCGTAACAGTTGCCTCTCGCTTTGATTCCGAGACCAGTTAAGACCAGGGATGGAGTTATTGCCTCTCCATAGCACAAAGCCTGGGCTAAAATATAGAGATCATGTGTTGCCCATGCAGCATGATCCCTCTCTCGGCCTGCCTAGTTCACTCCAGAGGAAAGGTAACACCCCTACATCTGGAACAAGACAAGCTGCAGAAGCTGCCGGATCAGCAAAGCAATGCTCTAACTGTCCGCCTGTCGGAGCTTCGATCCTAGACCAGTCGCCAACCAAGGCTTAGGGCCTGGTCTGCCCTGCCATGACAATTTTGTCTTTAGCTTGCATTTCCTCGCACCAGGGTAAGGCTTGTACCCTCCCAATTGCGCTCTTCCGCCCGAAGCCGTTGGCACAATGTGGGGTGTCGGGTTTGGTAAGCGCCGCCCAACGTTCGGCGCTAACAGAAACCAGGTAGTACCGTCTACTGTTATACGGTAGCTCAGTCATATCTGACTAAGACCTGACTGATACACATGATACACGTTGATCGCCCTCTTTAAAGCGACTGCGTCGTCTGTACACGTTGAATACCCGTTCAAGGTGTCTGCGTGTGTATACTCGATTGCCCGCTACAAGATATCTACCCCGTCTAGACGATTAGTTAGTTGCTGTCTTCAGCTTTGGATTGTTAGTTGAAGTCTTTCAGTAAATCCTCAGCTTGACGCTACCAGCTCTCGGTGCTCTGGTTCAAAACCGGTCATTAATCTGTCGGCCACCAGCCGTACGATGTGTTCTCCCTGTACACGGCTCTAGGCTACCCATGGCGTTTGCACCCCTACCTTTTACGATCGCTTACTTTCTTGCAGCTTTTGTCCTCTTTCACCTTGTATCTTCTTGCGTTTATAACTCTTTATTGCAGCACCGTTATGTCAAGTTCAGTTCCTGTTTGGTTTGATGACTTATCTACATATCTCAGGTAGCAGGATGTCCTCAAATCGGTCAAATGGCCCTGTGTTTTTACAGTTTGAAAGTACGGCATCGGGTGCCGAATGTCCACGTTCTGGGGAATATAGAAAGTAAACAAACATGTTAGACCAGACAGTTGTGGCTTTTTTATTTATTTATTTTTTTTTTTTGCTCGCTCGCTTTGAACTCAAGCGAAGTTCACTGCTACTAATACTAGTGCATTTGACTGATTTTTGCATGTGGAATTAACTTTCTCTATTATCAGTTTCACTTGCCATCAGGAGAACCCATTCTGACTTCTGAGGTACTTATTATTTACCTCCCCAAAGTCAAGGACGAGAGGATAATTTTAGTCCAACTGTCCGGTTGAACCCGCGCCCTCGGCATCAGCACACCGGAAGTTTCAGGAAGACGCTCTTATCCATTCGGCTTTGGTGACCTCAGTGGGGACATTTTATTTATCAGTGTAAAAAAAAAAATCGTGAGTTGCGTGCCCTTCGGAATCTGCCGCGGGTCATTTTGAAGCAGACCGTTTTGTGTTGATTTCGACGGTATGAGTCGTCGGCCTTTCAGAAATCAACAGCAAACTATTGAACTAAATCACCTAGTAAATCTCAAGCAGTCAATGAATGCTGGTGGTGGTTGCAACGTCCTTAAAGGACATACAGCCGGCTATTAAAATTACCACATGTAGCACATTTATGCACATTTCCCATGCATATACAATCATCATCGTCACCATCTTGTTCCTCTTGTACCTTCCGGTGTCAAGGTGAAGTGTAAACAGGGCTTCATGCATCGAGATTCCCGTGGATTCTACAATTCCCTCTGTCCATCGTTTACATGGTCGGCCTCTTCTTCTGGTTTCCTTTGGTTTGTACATCATTGGTTGTTGTGGTATGCTCTTAGTTGGTAGGCTAGTTATATGGCCGAACCATTTCACTTTGCGGTTTTCTAATGGAATCCAGCGCTGCTATTACCCCATGTTGTTGGTTGTAGTATGCGTTGCTGTTATTTAAGGCAAACCTAATAAGTGATGTATGCGTGAAATAACGCACGTAATGAGAAGAGAGGCAGTGGAGAACATCGTGACAACTGGAAAGACCAACGATAGAAAAGGCAAGGGCAGACCAAGAGAAATGATGCTGGATGGAATTAAACGGTGGCATGAAGGGCTCTCATCAATATAATTGATCCCGAACGCAAGGGATTGAGTAGATCGGCATGGCCGAAAGGATAAGAACGCGTGGTCTTAACATCCGGTGTGCTGATGCCGAGGTAAAAAGTTTAACCCCCGACATCCGAACAGTTGGACTAAAATGTTTACCTATTGTCCTTGACTTGGGGGACGTACATTACAAGTACCTCTGAAGTCGGAGTGGGTTCGCCTGATGGCGAGGGACACTGTTAAAAGGGAAAACTAATCCACACGCACAATTAAGTCCATCACAACTAGAAGTGTGTATGGACTACGTTTGAGTTCAAAACGAGTGAGCGAAAAAAACAACAAAACAAACAACAACAACAACAACAACAATGGTCTGAGGTCTGTGGAGGTGCTTGACGTATACCCCAATTGACAGGGCACATGGTGCTGATAATTATGAAGATGAAGGGCGAGAGATAGATAGGACAATGTTAGCGGGACCCGAGTGCCGAATTCTTTAAGATGTCGTGTGTGGTATCAATCCCTGATTAATTTTCTAGATAGTTTTACTGTCTGTAGTTTGCCAAAGAAATACAACAATGTAATATACAGGTAAATGGGAATATTCTTCAACAAGTGGATCGGTACAACTATCTCGGTACAGTCATAACATCCAATGGGAGATGCCTTGAAGAGATTAAAACAAGAATCGCCGTGGCGAAGGTAGCATTTTGCAAGATGGAAAACATACTGACCAATAAAAAGATGTCAATTGCTACGAGAAAAAGAGTGTTGAGGTGCTATATAGAGCTTGTACTTTTGTATGGATGTGAAGCGTGGATAATGAGCGGTCAAGCTGAAAAACATCTGATGGCTGTGAAAATGTGGTTTCCGAGGAAAATGCTGAAGAATACCATGGGCAGACAGAAAAATCAACGACCAAGTCCTACAAGAAACAAATTAAAATCGTAAACAGATTAGAGAAATTAGACGTAGACAGTCACAATTTTTTGGACATGTTATGAGAAAAAATACATTAGAGAACTTGGTAACAACTGGCAAGATCAAGGGGAAGAGAACAAGGGGAAGACAGAGAAGTAAATACCTGGATGGCTTGACCACGTGGCGTGGTCGAGACAAGAACACTGAGCTAATCCACGACTCTGGTGATCGAGTGAAATGGCGAATCATGACCGCCCACGCTTACCGTCATGGCACATGATGGATGGATGTAGTTTTCCATTGCTTTCTGGACGAAAAGTTAACGTTTAAGTTCAACTGACCAGTGTGTGGAATTAACCCACTACCCGACCGTTAACGCGAAGGTAGTTTTTTTTTTAACCCTTCTTTAACCAGTCATTCTTTAACCCGACATTCTTTAACCCGTCATTCGTTCTTTCTCCATTCATTTTAATAATGGTGTGTGTGTGTGTGTGTGTGTGTGTGTGTGTGTGTGTGTGTGTGTGTGTGTGTGTGTGTGTGTGTGTGTGTGTGTGTGTGTGTGTGTGTGTGTGTGTGTGTGTGTGCGTGTGTGTGTGTGTGTTCCGTGGCTTTATTGCTCCGACCATATGTAGTAAGCAGTTAGGTAGGATGGTTGGTAGGTAGGTTGTTATGTTTGTATATGTAGGTAAGTTGGTATTATGTTTGTATATGTTGGTTGGTAAGTAGGTTGTTGTATGCTTGAAAATGTTGATTGGTAGTAGGTTGTTACTATGTTAGGTTGTTATTATGTTTGTATATGTTGGTTGGTAAGTAGGTTGTTGTATGTTTGAATATGTTGATTGGTAAGTAGGTTGTTATTATGTTAGGTTGTTATTATGTTTGTGTATGTTGGTTGGTAAGTAGGTTGTTATTATGTTTGAATATGTTGGTTAGAACAAGAATTGCCATTGCGAAGGTAGCCTTTTATCTGATTTTTACTGATACTGACCAATAAAAAGATATCAATTGAAACGAGAAAAAAAATGTTGAAATACTACATAGAACCTGTACTTTTTTATGGAAAGTGAAGCGTGGACAATGAGCAGTCAAAAGACAGCTGATGACTATGGTAATGTGGTTTCTGAGGAAAATGCAAAGAATACCATGGACAGACAGAAAAACCAATGAACAAGTCCTTCAAGAAACAAATGAAGATCGTAAACTTATTAGAGCAGTGGTTCTCAACCGGTGGGGCATCCCCCCCTCCCAGGGGGTAATTTTAGGATTTCCAGGGAAAGGGGGGGATTAAGATTATTTCAAGATCGCATTTACACAAGAACCAGTGACATAATATTGTTTTTCCATCTATATTTTACTGTTCTGTACTTCTCGCCCTAATGAAGTTCGTTTTATAACGTAAGTAGACCCGCAAATCACGTTTTATGTCTAGACTTATTTTAATGTGTTATTAAATTTAGCTTCCATTTTTATGTATACTGTGTAAGGGTTGGGGGGGGGGGGGATTTATAGGGAGGGGGATTTATAGGGAGGAAATTTGAAATGGAGGAAATGACGTTCTGAACATATGATAAAGGGGGGGGGGGCATGGGCCAAAAAAGGTTGAGAACCACTGGATTAGCGTCATTAGATGTAGACAGTCAAAATGTTTTGGGCATGTTATGAGAAGAAATAACTTGGAGAACTTGGTGACAACTGGCAAGATCGAAGGGAAGAGACCAGAGGGAAGACTGAGAAGTAAATACTGGATTGCTTGGCCACGTGGAATGGCCGAGACAGGAACATGGAGCTGATCCACGACTCTGGTGATAGAGTGAGATGGCAGAACATGACCGCCCACGCTTATCGGGATGCACATGATGGATGGATGGAAGTAGGTTGTTATTTTGTTTGACTATGTTGGTTGGTAAGTAGGTTGTTATTATGTTTGTTCATGTTATTATGTTTGTATATGTTGGGTGGTAAGTAGGTTGTTATTATGTTTGAATATGTTGGTTGGTAAGTAGGTTGTTATTATGTTAGATTGTTATTATGTGTGAATATGTTGGTTAGTAAGTAGGTTGTTATTATGTTTGTATATTTTGGTTGGTAGGTAGGCTGTTGGTATGTGTGTATATCTTGGTTGGTAAGTAGGTTGTTATTATGTTTGTATATGTTGGTTGGTAAGTATGTTGTTATTATGTTTGTATATGTTGGTTGGTGAGTATGTTGTTATTATGTTTGTATATGTTGGTTGGTGAGTATGTTGTTATTATGTTTGAATATGTTGGTTGGTAAGTAGGTTGTTATTATGTTTGTATATGTTGGTTGGTGAGTATGTTGTTATTATGTTTGAATATGTTGGTTGGTAAGTAGGTTGCTTATTATGTTTGTATATGTTGGTCGGTAGGTTGTTGTTATATTTGTAGGTAGGTAGGTTAACAGGCCACTTGGTATTTGCTTGGTTGCTATTCTGGTAGTTAAAGCCCACACATCTTGCTAGCAGTTACACTACGTTTAGTTCTCTCCCTCTTCACAATGTAACCGTTTTCACCCGGTTTGCCCAATTAACCCGCCACATTGTTTTCAACGCAGATCACACACCCACGACAATTTAACCCCTGGGCCATACAGCTGAGCGTGCACTAGGGGGATCAGTCTTGGAGGAAACGATTAAAATGGAAATATTTTGTTATCGCGGCAGCAGATTTGTTGGCTTCCTGGAGGAGGTTGAGAGGGAAAGGATGATAATTGCGTCCCGGGTAAGAGCGCTCACGAACAACATGTGGCGTTCGGTCATCGGGAGATTAGCGAGTCAATAGAGACTTGTCAACAGAGACATGTCAGCAGAGACTTGTCAACAGACTTGTCAGCAATGTTGCAATGGCAGACATGATTTCTGTGTTTGGTTGTAGTGCCCTACCACGACATTTAGTCTTTAGGTTGCATTTCCTAGCACTAGGGTAAGGCTTGTCCCCTCAAAATTGCGCTCCTCCACCCGAATCCGTTGGCACAGTATTGGATGTTGAGGTTGGTAAGCGCAGCCCAACATATAGTGCTAACAGAAAACATTTGTAAGCCATCTTATATATTTGCAGTGTTTTCGCGAAATACGTCCTATTCTGTATACACATCTGGGTCTCGATTGCACGTTGTAATTGCTTGTTCATTATGCTTTCTAGGTTTCTTAACACTGCCCACTTCTTCAGACGACCAGCTGCTGTGGTATAGCCTATCATCGTAGCCTGTCACCGGGGAATAAAGAGTGTAGTATTCAGCCTTGCCGGAAGTTCTTTTTACCAATTAATGAGATTCTTGTCTGGCTGTTATAGTATGTCCAGAAATCAATGCCGTCATTCACGATCAATTATTTTGAAAACTGTCTGTTGCATCGTTATGAAATTTTTCCTGCCGTCTTATATTTACCCCCACCCAAGGAATATGTCTTTGATAGGTCCAAAAAGCAACTTAAATCATCGAAAGCGGCGACATTCCTTTGATGTTTTGGGTAAAATGTAGTGAATTCACGCTAACAAACTAGCTTATAGTAAACCACGTTATTTCTGGTAAGGACACAAGTACAAGGCGTAGCCAGATTCGTATGGGAGTGGGTGCAATAAATAAAAAGTAGCTTAAAAGTCGACAGGGTCGACTGCATTGCACCGGCATTTGTCCCATATGGCTCAGTGTCTTCCCGCAGGGCGGAAAGCGTCGCACAAAACACGAACTCCGTAGCTCCAGCGACGACCCTCGGAAGTCTCCGAAAAAATGCACTCGTGAAATGAAGGAATCGAACATACGACCTTCGGAGCCCGAGTCAGATGGCTTGACCACTTCACCACGGAGACTCCCGAGAGGGGTGCAATGTGTAATATTAGTAAAGACAGAAAATTTACAGAGGCATGGGGTAAATAATGTGTAAATTGACAGGACAGTAGAAGGAATATATTTCTTACCTTATTTTTCATTTCCTTCTTGTTTCTTCAGCTGCTGGTTAATAATTGTACACAAGTATTGATGTCACTGGGATGCATTTAGCTTTTTATATTGAGTTCGTGAAAGCTTCCAAATAGCTGTGCGTTAATGTGCGTATGGAGTGACCAGAAATTTAGTCATCATGTGTCCATTTTTAAGGATCTGTTCAGCTGTCTGTGTAGTTTGTTCACACGTACACATGGGTGACAGACCCGTTTTGAGTCTTCGTGAAAGATTGTCTACTCTGCTGTTTACTGTTCAGAGACGGAACATGATTACCTGTTTTGCACTATGAAAATAGTTTTCAGTGTCTCTGTAATGGGCTTTCTTCTTAACGACCAAGATGTTGGTCCTCTTTTCATTGTAGTTTATAGATTAATTCGTATGCACGTGTGTTGTCCCCTAATTTGACAACGTGTTTGCTCTCACGTTTCTTGTTATGCCACAATATGTCAGTTTCCACCGCAATATTACTCTTCTGTTGGTATTCAATGCGCTTAGTTTTTTGTTTTTTTTATTCAGTACTAGTTGTTTGTTTAGTTTAGTTTGGTTAGTCGTTGGATCAACATCACGGCACACGGTTTAACCCATAAGTGCTCCGTTTTCCTGCTAACTCAAACCTGAGTCTGGAGAAACTCAGCTCAATGCACGAACTCCGTTGCATCGGCAAGGATCCTGAAATACTTTGGGTAGATTTTTAACTAGAAATTTTGTCCGGGCAGCGCCGTTAGGCTACTCTTTTTCGATTTCCAACTGCCAAGGGATTTTTTACGTGCGCAACAATACACACGGGTGTCCGATCTCACTACCCAGAGACCAGGGGAAATTTTATTACTGGAAGTCCAGGTGGATATTTTAAATAAATCCCGGTTCTCACCGGGGCCTGAACCCGGGACCTCCAGCACTCGAAGCGGACACCATACCTCGAGACCACTCAGCCCCCCCCCCCCCCAAGTTGTTTGATACCGCTGAGGGCTTGCGGAATTGAAAATTTATCACCCTGGAATACCAACTGTTGCCATTGACATTGTGCTGATGCTGTAATGGCCTGCAATTCGTCTGAATGGTTGGAGCAAAATATCCCAGTAAGCGTGCACGCGGATTAAGGTCTGCGATCTGCTCAGACCTTAATCTGTGTGGGACGATTCCAGTAGGTTGATGACTGCTCTCGGTTGCATAAAATTCAATCCATGCTTTCTCCAATAGTCCTCTTCCTCTTTCAACACATGGTCCTCACATTTTCCCAGTAACTTTTATCAATATTTAATAGCGCGGACCGGATTAGTATCTTGACGTCAGACAATTTGAATATAGTATTGTCAGCGTCCTTTAATTTTAGCCACACAAGTTCTATAGTGTTAAAATGAGAGGGGTACGGCGGAAGTCTCAAGCAACCATGACGATGCTCTTCTATCAACTTGTCGATTTTATATTGCTTTTTTGGCGTCTGTTTTACAAGGGACAACAATTCTAGCAGAAATACCTTTCTGGAAATGGTATGTTTTCCATTCGTAGCCATATATTTATTGCTCCCTTTGTCCTCGATGCTGTAGGTATTTTGTCTTCTTGGGCAACAACATTGATATCATGCATTGTCTATAATTGGACACGACGGTCTATCTAGGGATGGAAGCACAGTATTCTCGAGTCAATCTCTAAATACATTACCATTCATCTTATTATGATAATTCCTATTGTCTGTATGCTTTGATACGAACACGAGCCCAGCATTCTGTTGTAAGTCATTATGCGCATTACCAGCATGGGCCATGACCAAAAGCTGTCCTATACTACTGGGCACATATCGCTTTATCTGTTCATCCACTGATTGCCATTCCTTATCACTTGTGTGGTGCGCATTGATCCATATTTCATCCAAATACACTATGCCATAATTGTCTTTGCGCATTTCCCTTATTTCACGTACGTATATGCTTCTCATGGCTCCTAAATGCGGTTGCTCGCAAAGAATATTTCTACCTCCCTTGTACTTTCTAAAAGTGAAGATAATGTCCTTATAATTTGCCACAAAGTTGTTTTGGATAGCTCTATGTTATTGTTCTTTCTCAACAAAACCCTAAGTTTTCTTACAGTCACTGTTTCTTTGGCATCCAACCTTTTTATAATGCTGGATAATCCTTTAATTCAAAATAAAGTTCGTTCGTTCGTTGGATATAAAATCCTAAATTTTTGTAACTTTAGGAGTCTCCGTGGCGAAGTGGTCAAGCCTTTTGATTCGGGCTCCAAAGGTTGTGGGTTCGATTCCGGGCCGCATCCTTCGGTTCACGAGTTAAATTTTTCGGAGACTTCTGTGGGTCGTCGCTAGAGCTGCGGAGTTCGTGCTTTGTGCGATGCTTTCCGCGCTGCGGAAAGAGACCGAGCCATATGGGATAGAACCCGGTGCAATGAAGTTGACCCTGTCGACTTTTAAGCGACTTTTTAAAGCATTTTTATAATAACTCGCCTTATGACATCTTTGTCAAAACTGTCTACAATAACCTTTCTACCTACCGTTTGGTTATTGCGTGGTGGTTTAATTCCAGATTCTTGCACCCATCGACGAAATGACCATTTACTCAAACCCAATGCATGCACGTTCTTTTTTCGGAATTTGTAATAGTATAAAACAGTTTCCTGCGATCAGCTTCTATACAAAAATATGTGTATAACTTTATAGCGATGCTTTGAAGTGTATATACAATTTCGCATTCAATCCCATTGAAAAATATTCAAACATTTCAATGTTAGCGATAAGTGGTAAGATTTAAATAATAATAATAATAATAATAATAATAATAATAATAATAATAATAATAATAATAATAATGATATATAATAAATGGCTGTCAAAAGCAGAGGTAAAAAGACCACCATGTGAATGTGGAAGGCAAGGGGAAACCACCACATTATCTTCCCAAGGCTTCATGGCAAAACATAAATCAAAGTTAGTGAAGGACGTTAATGGCTGTCTTAGGGCATCCTCATCCGGTAGGGACAGTCATGAGCCACAGGTGACACCAGACCGTCATCAAACTACTGATGGCAAAATCTTAACTAAAATAAATAAATTTAGAGTAGGAACATGGAGTGTTAGGACATTAAATGAGCTAGGAAAGTTGACCAATGTTCTAAGAGAGATGGATAGCATGAAAATGAATATATTAGGCGTTAGTGAGATGAGATGGAAGGGATCGGGCAAAATTATAGCTGACAATCACACAATAATTTATTCTGGAGGGGAAACACATGAAAAAGGTGTAGGAATAATATTAGACGAAAAAACAGCCAAGTCAATTAATGGGTACTGGTGTATTTCAGATAGAGTTATTATGGTAAAAATCAAAGGCAAACCAATAGACATAAATATTTTACAAGTATATGCACCAACAGCAAGCAGTAGTGATGAAGAAATACAACACTTTTACGATGAAATAGAAATGGCGATGGCTCAAATTGGATCACAAGAAATAAAGATAATACTTGGTGATTTTAATGCAAAAGTAGGAAAGGGAAAAATGGAGGATGTAGTGGGGAATTATGGTTTAGGTACAAGAAATGAAAGAGGGGAAAAGCTAATAGAATGGGCAAATATCAATGATATGATAATTGGAAACACATGGTTTAAACACCATAAAAGACGACTGTACACATGGATAAGCCCTGATAAGAAAATACGCAACCAAATTGACTACATACTAATTAATAAAAGATTTAGAAATTCTTTAATTAATGTAAAGACAATGCCTGGTGCTGACTGTAATAGTGATCATGTACCACTATGTGGACAAATAAAAGTAAGATTAAAGAGAGGGGAAAAAATGGTTAAGAACATGAGACTTAATAAAGAGGTTCTAAAAATAGATAAAGAAATGCAAGAACAATACAGAGTGACTGTGAAAAATAGGTACAATGCAATAACTAAATTACAGAGTATAGATGAACAATGGGAAATGTTAAGGGACTCCATTCATCAAACTAGCAAAGAAGTATTACCAGAGAGAGGCAAAATAGCTAAGAAAAAATGGATGAATGAAGATATCTTAAACCTGATGGACAAAAGAAAACAGTATAAAAATGACAAACAAGAATACGCTAAGATAAATAAAGAAATAAAAGATAAATGTGGGAAGGCTAAAGAAAGTTGGTTAAACGAGCAATGCAAAAAAATTGAATTAAATTCCATTAAAGATACAAAAAATATGCACAGACAAATCAGTGAGCGTACAGGGAAAAAAAATAAGAATAAATACAGGGTTTTTGAAATCAAAAACAGGAAAGATAATATTAGAGGAAGATGCTATAATGAAGAGGTGGAATGAGTATATAAGAGAATTATATGATGGAGAAAGGGAAGAATTAACAGAAGATAGTAACTTAGAAGGTCCACCTATTCTGAAAGAAGAAGTCGCTGATGCTATGAAACGTATGAAGAAAGGAAAAACAGCTGGGCCAGATGAAATCACAATAGAAGAATTAGAAGTATTGTGAGAATTTGGAGTAGATATATTAACCAAAATGTTGAATGATATTTACAGCAGTGGATATTTACCCAGTGATATGCTGAAATCTGTATTTATAGCTATACCAAAAAGACCAGGAGCAATTGATTGTGAAGATTTTCGTACAATTAACCTTATAAACCATATCACTAAGCTTCTACTCAGAATCATAATGAGAAGAACCAAAAAGAAAATAAAAATGGAAATTAGTGAAGAACAGTATGGATTTGTGGAAGGAAAGGGCACAAACAATGCAATTTATACATTGCGGACACTAATAGAAAGGTCAATAGAGAAACAGAGGGACATATATTTGTGCTTCATAGATTATACTAAGGCATTTGATAAAGTAAAACATGATGAACTGATTAAAATGTTGGAAGATATCAACACTGATGGAAAAGATTTAAGAATAATAAAGAATATTTACTGGAACCAAGTAGCAGCAATTAAAATGGGAAATAAAGAGGGTAGTTACGAACAGATAAAGCTAGGAGTACGACAAGGGTGTGTCTTGTCACCAGATCTTTTCTCCCTGTATAGCGAAGTAATAATGAGAGAGATCAAAGAGATGCCAGGAATACTAGTTGGAGGTTATAATATAAATAATATACGCTATGCAGATGACACAGTATTGGTGGCGGATAATTCAACAGACCTACAACAATTATTAGACGTTGTAGTAACAGAGAGTGCAAGGAAAGGACTCAACTTGAATATCAAGAAAACAGTAACAATGGTAATATCAAAGAAAATGGTGACACCAAAATGTGACATAGAAATAGAAGGGAAAATCCTTAACCAAGTTGATAATTTTAGATACCTAGGGGCATTTATAACATCAGATGGAAGATGTACAACAGAGATTAGGAGCAGAATAGGGCAGGCAAAAGCTGCATTTCAGAAAATGAAGAGTATCTTATGCAATAAGTCACTGTCACTGAATGTAAGAAAGAGAGTGCTGAAATGCTATGTAGAACCAGTTTTGCTGTATGGCAGTGAATCTTGGAATGTAAATGAACAAATTAAGAAGAAATTAGAAGCAACAGAGATGTGGTTCCTGAGACGAATGTTGCGAATTCCTTGGACTGCCAGAGTAACTAACGACGACTGCCTGAAACAGGCTAATGAAATTAGAACATTATATACAACAATAAGACAAAGACAAACAGCTTTCCTCGGTCATGTGATGAGAAGAGAGGCATTGGAGAACATCGTAACAACTGGAAAGATCGAGGGGAAGAGAGGCAGAGGTAGACCAAGAGAAGTGATGCTGGATGGATTGAGACGGTGGCATGGAGGAATATCAGCAGCAGAGTTGATCCAGAAAACCAAAGACCGGGATCTATGGAGAGCCATGAACGCCTACGCCAGCCGGCACGGCACTTGATGATGATGATAATAATAATAATAATAATAATAATAATAATAATAATAATCAGTTTTCATGAAATAACCCACAGTTTGACTACACCTCTGAATAGTCCCAGTTTAAACTACGCGGGGTTCTTGTCCTAAGGCCAATCCCGTGAAAAACTAAAATATTCAATATTGAACGCTGATTGTCTGGCTACGCTGTAATACATTTAAAATTATGAATTTCATCTCTGACCCGTAAATTATATACCGCATATAAACAAACTTTGAAATCTGCTGTAAAATCTCCAGAACAAAAATTGTTTTGTTGGGTGGACATAATGATAAGGTTATATGCTAAATCTCATCATTTTCCTTCAGTTGGTTACTGAGATATGGAATTTTATATTGGGGCAGACAAAAATAAACACACTACAGTCCTGTTCTTTGCGTTCTGACGTCATCCTGGTTTCGTTGTCAAGGACGCGTTGAGCCTTCCTTCCTTCCTTCCTTCCTTCCTTCCTTCCTTCCTTCCTTCCTTCCTTCTTTCCTTCCTTGTTAACCCTACACCATCCACATTTGCTGCAGCTCCCTTCATATCTTCCCCGTTTCTTTATTTCTTTCTTTCTTTCTTTCTTTCTTTCTTTCTTCTTTCTTTCTTTCTTTCTTTCTTTCTTTCTTTCTTTCTTTCTTTCTTTCTTTCTTTCCTCCTTCCTTCCTTCCTTCCTTCCTTCCTTCCTTCTTGCTAACCCTACACTATCCACATTTGCTGCAGCTACCCTCATGTCTCCCTTTTCTTTCTTTCTTTCTTTCTTCTTTCTTTCTTTCTTTCTTTCTTTCTTTCTTTCTTTCTTTCTTTCTTTCTTTCCTTCTTTCTTTCTGTCTTCCCTTCTTTCTTTCTGTCCTTCCTTCCTTCCTTTCTTTCTTTCTAACCCTACACTATCCACATTTGCTGCAGCTACCCTCATGTCTTCCCTGTGTTTCTTTCTTTCCTTCTTTCTTTCTTTCTTTCTTTCTTTCTTTCTGTCTTTCTTTCTTTCTGTCTTTCTTTCCTTCCTTCCTTCCTTCCTTCCTTCCTTCCTTTCTTCTTGCTAACCCTACACTATCCACATTTGCTGCAGCTACCCTCATGTCTTCCCTGTGTTTCTTTCTTTCCTTCTTTCTTTCTGTCCTTCCTTCCTTCCTCCCTTCCTTCCTTCCTTCCTTCTTGCTAACCCTACACTATCCACATTTGCTGCAGCTACCCTCATGTCTTCCCTGTGTTTCTTTCTTTCCTTCTTTCTTTCTGTCTTTCCTTCTTTCTTTCTGTTCTTCCTTCCTTCCTTCCTTCCTTTCTAACCCTACACTATCCACATTTGCTGCAGCTACCCTCATGTCTTCCCTGTGTTTCTTTCTTTCTTTCTTTCTTTCTTTCTGTCTTTCCTTCTTTCTTTCTGTCCTTCCTTCCTTCCTTTCTAACACTACGCTATCCACATTTGCTGCAGCTTCCTTCATGTCTTTCCCGTCTCCTTCCTTCCTTCCTTTCTTCCTTCCTTCCTAACCCTACACTATCCACATTTGCTGCAGCTCCCTTCATGTCTTCCCCGTTTCTTTCTTTCTTTCTTTCTTTCTTTCTTTCTGTCTTTCTTTCTTTCTTTCTTTCTTTCTTTCTTTCTTTCTTTCTTTCCTCCTTCTTTCCTTCCTTCCTTCCTTCCTTCTTGCTAACCCTACACTATCCACATTTGCTGCAGCTACCCTCATGTCTCCCCTTTCTTTCTTTCTTTCTTTCTTTCTTTCTTTCTTTCTTTCTTTCTTTCTTTCTTTCTTTCTGTCTGTCTTCCCTTCTTTCTTTCTGTCCTTCCTTCCTTCCTTCCTTCCTTTTTCTTTCCTTCCTTCCTTCCTTCCTTTCTAACCCTACACTATCCACATTTGCTGCAGCTACCCTCATGTCTTCCCTGTGGTTCTTTCTTTCTTTCTTTCTTTCTGTCCTTCCTTCCTTCCTTCCTTCCGTCCTTCAGTCCTTCCTTCCTTCCTTCCTTCCTTCCTTCCTTCTTGCTAACCCTACACTATCCACATTTGCTGCAGCTACCCTCATATCTTCCCTGTGTTTCTTTCTTTCCTTCTTTCTTTCTGTCTTTCCTTCTTTCTTTCTGTTCTTCCTTCCTTCCTTCCTTCCTTCTTTCTAACCCTACACTATCCACATTTGCTGCAGCTACCCTCATGTCTTCCCTGTGTTTCTTTCTTTCTTTCTTTCTTTCTTTCTTTCTTATCTTTCTTTCTTTCTATCTTTCTTTCTTTCTGTCTGTCTTTCCTTCTTTCCTTCTTTCCTTCTTTCTTTCTGTCCTTCCTTCCTTCCTTCCTTCCTTCCTTCCTTCCTTCCTTCCTTCCTTTCTGTCTTTCTTTCTTTCTTTCTTTCTTTCTTTCTTTCTTTCTTTCTTTCTTGTTCTTTCGTTCTTTCGTTCTTTCTTTCTTTCCCTACACTATCCACATTTGTGCAAAGTAAAATCTATGAACACTCAATCAATCGGCGGGAGGTCAGCATGGCCAAATAGATCAGAACGCGTGCTCTTAAACACCTGGTGTGCTGATGCCGAGGTAAAGGGTTCAACCCCTACAATGGACAGTTGGGCTAAAATTTTGACCTGTCGTCCTTGACTTGGGGACATAAATTACAAGTACCTCTGAAGTTGGAGTGGGTTCGCCTGATGGCGAGGGACACTGTTAATAAGGAAAGCTAATTCACACGCAAAATTCAGTCCAAAACTATTAGAAATAGTTTGCCTGGACTAAGCTTGAGTTCAAATCGAGCGAGCGAAAAAAAAAAATCACCATTCGGCAAACGCACAGACATAATAGTACTAAAATGACACGATAATGGATTTTGGCAAAATCATATACCAAAAACCATCAATTGTTCATTTCATAGTCCACTAACCCATTATAGAGTGGGGAGTGTATTCGTTTCCTTGCTTTATTGTTGTGCGTATTTGTGCTATCTGCTTACTGGGGCGTCTGCTATCTGACAGCTTCTTCTAAAAACCCACCACCATCGTCATGATCATCCTGTGCCATACCAATGAGCGTAGGCGGTCGTGGTTCGCCATCTCACACGATCACCAGAGTCGTGGATCACATCTGTGCTCTTGTACCCGTTATCTCGTGTGGCCAAGCCGTCTAGGAATGTATCTCTTTGTCTTCCCCCTTGCTGGTTTCCCATTGAGTTTTGCCAGTTGTCACTAAGTTTTCAATATGTTTATTCCTCATAACGTGCTTCTCATACGCCATATAACGTGCTTCTCATACTCCACATAACGTGCTCTCATACTCCACATAACGTGCTCTCATACTCCACATAACGTGCTCTCATAGTCCACATAACGTGCTCTCATACTCCACATAACGTGCTCTCATACTCCACATAACGTGCTCTCATACTCCACATAACGTGCTCTCATACTCCACATAACGTGCTCTCATACTCCACATAACGTGCTCTCACACTCCACATAACGTGCTCTCATACTCCACATAACGTGCTCTCATACTCCACATAACGTGCTCTCATAGTCCACATAACGTGCTCTCATACTCCACATAACGTGCTCTCATACTCCACATAACATACGTCTCACACTCCACATAACGTGCTCTCACACTCCACAAAACATACTTCTCATACTCCAAATAACGTGCTTCTCATAC
Source organism: Cepaea nemoralis (assembly GCA_014155875.1). NCBI lineage: Eukaryota > Metazoa > Mollusca > Gastropoda > Stylommatophora > Helicidae > Cepaea > Cepaea nemoralis. The sequence continues at coordinate 141,391 of JACEFZ010014749.1, read as the reverse complement.
TCCACATAACGTGCTCTCACACTCCACATAACATGCTTCTCATACTCCATATAACATGCTTCTCACACTCCACATAACATACTTCTCACATTCCAACGTGCTCTTATACTCCATATAACGTGCTCTTATACTCCATATAACCTGCTCTCATACTCCACATAACATACTTCTCACACTCCACATAACGTGCTCTCACACTCCACATAACGTGCTCTCACACTCCACATAACGTGCTCTCATACTCCACATAACATACTTCTCACACTCCACATAATGTGCTCTCATACTCCACATAACGTGCTCTCACACTCCACATAACCTGCTCTCATACTCCACATAACGTGCTCTCACACTCCACATAACATACTTCTCACACTCCACATAACGTGCTCTCATACTCCACATAACATACTTCTCACACTCCACATAACGTGCTCTCACACTTTACATAACATTCTTCTCATACTCCACATAACATACTTCTCACACTCCACATAACGTGCTCTCATACTCCACATAACATACTTCTCACACTCCACATAACGTGCTGTCATGCTCCACATAACATACTTCTCATACTCCACATAACGTGCTCTCACACTCCACATAACGTACTTCTCATACTCCACATAATATACTTCTCACACTCCACATGACGTGCTTCTCATACTCCACATAACATACTTCTCACACTCCGCATAACGTGCTCTCATGCTCCACATAACATACTTCTCATACTCCACATAACGTGCTCTCATACTCCACATAACGTGCTCTCATACTCCACATAACGTGCTCTCATACTCCACATAACGTGTTCTCATACTCCACATAACGTGTTCTCATACTCCACATAACATACTTCTCATACTCCACATAACGTGCTCTCATACTCCACATAACATACTTCTCATATTCCACATAACGTGCTCTCATACTCCACATAACATACTTCTCACACTCCACATAACGTGCTTCTCATACTCCACATAACGTGCTCTCATACTCCACATAACATACTTCTCACACTCCACATAACGTGCTCTCATACTCCACATAACATACTTCTCACACTCCACATAACGTGCTCTCATACTCCACATAACGTGCTTCTCACACTCCACATAACGTGCTCTCATACTCCACATAACATACTTCTCACACTCCACATAACATACTTCTCACACTCCACATAACGTGCTCTCATACTCCACATAACATACTTCTCACACTCCACATAACGTGCTCTCATACTCCACATAACGTGCTCTCACACTCCAAATAACGTGCTTCTCTTACTCCACACAACGTGCTCTCATACTCCACATAACGTGCTCTCATACTCCACATAACATACTTCTCACACTCCACATAACGTGCTCTCACACTCCAAATAACGTGCTTCTCTTACTCCACATAACGTGCTCTCATACTCCACATAACGTGCTCTCATACTCCACATAACATACTTCTCACACTCCACATAACGTGCTCTCACACTCCACATAACGTGCTCTCATACTCTACACAACGTGCTTCTCATACTCCACATAACGTGCTCTCATACTCCACATAACATAATTCTCACACTCCACATAACGTGCTCTCACACTCCACATAACGTGCTCTCACACACCACATAACGTGCTCTCATACTCCACATAACGTGCTCTCACACTCCACATAACGTGCTTCTCATACTCCACATAACATACTTCTCATACTCCACATAACATACTTCTCATACTCCACATAACGTGCTTTCACACTCCACATAACGTGCTTCTCATACTCCACATAACGTGCTCTCATACTCCACATAACATACTTCTCACACTCCACATAACGTGCTCTCACACTCCACATAACATACTTCTCATACTCCACATAACATACTTCTCACACTTCCACATAACGTGCTCTCACACTCCACATAACGTGCTTTCATACTCCACATAACATACTTCTCACACTCCACATAACATACTTCTCACACTCCACATAACGTGCTCTCATACTCCACATAACGTGCTTCTCACACTCCACATAACGTGCTCTCATACTCCACATAACATACTTCTCACACTCCACATAACATACTTCTCACACTCCACATAACGTGCTCTCATACTCCACATAACATACTTCTCACACTCCACATAACGTGCTCTCATACTCCACATAACATACTTCTCACACTCCATATAACGTGCTCTCATACTCCACATAACGTGCTCTCATGCTCCACATAACATACTTCTCACACTCCACATAACGTGCTCTCACACTCCACATAACGTGCTCTCACACTCCACATAACGTGCTCTCATACTCCACATAACATACTTCTCACACTCCACATAACGTGCTCTCACACTCCACATAACGTGCTCTCATGCTCCACATAACATACTTCTCATACTCCATATAACGTGCTCTCACACTCCACATAACGTGCTCTCATACTCCACATAACATACTTCTCACACTCCACATAACGTGCTCTCACAGTCCACATAACGTGCTCTCATGCTCCACATAACATACTTCTTACACTCCACATAACGTGCTTCTCATACTCCACATAACGTGCTCTCATGCTCCACATAACATACTTCTCACACTCCACATAACGTGCTCTCACACTCCACATAACATACTTCTCATACTCCACATAACGTGCTCTCATACTCCACATAACGTGCTTCTCATACTCCACATAACGTGCTTCTCATACTCCACATAATATACTTCTCACACTCCACATAACATACTTCTCATACTCCACATAACGTGCTCTCATACTCCACATAACGTTCTTCTCATACTCCACATAACGTGCTTCTCATACTCCACATAACGTGCTCTCACGCTCCACATAACGTGCTCTCATACTCCACATAACGTGCTTCTCATACTCCACATAACGTGCTTCTCATACTCCACATAATATACTTCTCACACTCCACATAACATACTTCTCATACTCCACATAACGTGCTCTCATACTCCACATAACGTTCTTCTCATACTCCACATAACGTGCTTCTCATACTCCACATAACGTGCTCTCACGCTCCACATAACGTGCTCTCATACTCCACATAACATACTTCTCACACTCCACATAACGTGCTCTCACACTCCACATAACGTGCTCTCACACTCCACATACACATCACGTGCTCTCACACTCCACATAACGTGCTCTCACACTCCACATAACATACTTCTCACACTCCACATAACGTGCTCTCATACTCAACATAACATACTTCTCACACTCCACATAACGTGCTTCTCATACTCCACATAACGTGCTCTCATGCTCCACATAACATACTTCTCACACTCCACATAACGTGCTCTCACACTCCACATAACGTGCTCTCACACTCCACATAACGTGCTCTCATACTCCACATAACATACTTCTCACACTCCACATAACGTGCTCTCACACTCCACATAACGTGCTCTCACATTCCACATAACATACTTCTCACACTCCACATAACGTGCTCTCATACTCCACATAACGTGCTCTCATACTCCACATAACATACTTCTCACACTCCACATAACGTGCTCTCATACTCCACATAACATACTTCTCACACTCCACATAACGTGCTCTCACACTCCACATAACGTGCTTCTCATACTCCACATAACGTGCTCTCATACTCCACATAACATACTTCTCACACTCCACATAACGTGCTCTCACACTCCACATAACGTGCTCTCACACTCCACATAACGTGCTCTCATACTCCACATAACGTGCTCTCATACTCCACATAACATACTTCTCACACTCCACATAACGTGCTCTCACACTCCACATAACATACTTCTCACACTCCACATAACGTGCTCTCATACTCCACATAACGTGCTCTCACACTCCACATAACGTGCTCTCACACTCCACATAACGTGCTCTCATACTCCACATAACGTTCTCTCACACTCCACATAACCTGCTCTCACACTCCACATAACATACTTCTCACACTCCACATAACGTGCTCTCACACTCCACATAACGTGCTTCTCATACTCCACATAACGTGCTCTCATACTCCACATAACGTGCTCTCACACTCCACATAACGTGCTCTCATGCGCCACATAACATACTTCTCACTTTGCACATAACATACTTCTCACACTCCACATAACATACTTCTCACACTCCACATAACATACTTCTCACACTCCACATAACATACTTCTCACACTCCACATAACATACTTCTCACACTCCACATAACATTCTTCTCATACTCCACATAACATACTTCTCACACTCCACATAACATACTTCTCACACTCCACATAACGTGCTCTCACACTCCACATAACATACTTCTCATACTCCACATAACATACTTCTCACACTCCACATAACGTGCTCTCACACTCACATAACATACTTCTCATACTCCACATAACATACTTCTCACACTCCACATAACGTGCTCTCACACTCCACATAACATACTTCTCATACTCCACATAACATACTTCTCACACTCCACATAACATACTTCTCACACTCCACATAACATACTTCTCACACTCCACATAACATACTTCTCATACTCCACATAACATACTTCTCACACTCCACATAACATACTTCTCACACTCCACATAACGTGCTCTCATACTCCACATAACATACTTCTCACACTCCACATAACATACATCTCACACTCCACATAACGTGCTCTCACACTCCACATAACGTGCTCTCACACTCCACATAACGTGCTCTCACACTTCACATAACGTGCTCTCATACTCCACATAACATACTTCTCACACTCCACATAACGTGCTCTCATACTGCACATAACGTGCTCTCACACTCCACATAACCTGCTCTCATACTCCACATAACATACTTCTCACACTCCACATAACGTGCTCTCATACTCCACAAAACGTGCTCTCATACTCCACAAAACGTGCTCTCATACTCCACATAACGTGCTCCCACACTCCACATAACGTGCTCTCACACTCCACATAACGTGCTCTCACACTCCACATAACGTGCTCTCATACTCCCCATAACATACTTCTCACACTCCACATAACGTGCTCTCATACTCCACATAACATACTTCTCATACTGCACATAACGTGTTCTCACACTCCACATAACGTGCTCTCATACTCCACATAACGTGCTTCTCATACTCCACATAACATAATTCTCACACTCCACATAACATACTTCTCACACTCCACATAACGTGCTCTCATACTCCACATAACATACTTCTCATACTCCACATAACATAATTCTCACACTCCATATAACATACTTCTCACACTCCACATAACGTGCTCTCATACTCCACATAACGTGCTTCTCACACTCTACATAACGTGTTTCTCATACTCCACATGAGGTGCTTCTCATACTCCACATAAGGTGCTTCTCATACACCTTATAACGAGCTTCTCATAATCCTTATGTTATTGACAAGAAATGTTCAGCCTCATTTAAATGTTATCTGTGACAAGTTGATTAATACCCTAAAAGAATCTAGAAAAATTATATAAAGATGGCAGGAATACTGCAGTTGAATGTATGATATAAATGACTGTGAGGATATAAATGAGATACATGAACCAATGACAGCAGAGACAGAACCTGAACCCTCATTAGATGAAATTGTATGGGCAATTTTAAAAAAAAAACCTGAAGAATGGTAAATTACCAGGATGTGATGAGATACCAGCTGAACTAATTAAAGCGGGAGGAGAAGAAATCATACAATATTTCACGCATATGTACACATATATGGAAATATGGTATATGGCCAAACGATTGGAAGATAATTATCTTCATTCCAATACCAAAGAAGTACAACCTGAAATAATGCACCAACTATAGAACTGTTGCCCTGATCAGTCATGCAAGTAAAATTCATTTAAGAATCATAATGGGAAGACTTCGTAAGAAAATGGAAGAAGATATTAACGTAGTTCTGTCTAGATTTAGACAAGGAAGAGGAACAAGAGATCATATACTCAACATGCATTTAATAATAGAGAAGTGTTTAGAATTTAATGTATTCTCATGTTTTGTGGATTATTCAAAGGCATTTAACTGTGTACAACATCAGAAACTTTGTGAAATCATAAGGAAAATGGGCTTTCCATCACAGTAGTACAAATCATAAAAATGCCCTGTTTAGACCAACAAGCAGCGGTTAGAATAGATGGCGAGACATCAGATTGGTTTGGCATCAAGCAAGGATTCCGTCAGGGCTGCGTGCTGTCACCGTATTTGTTTAACCTGTACGCAAAAATAAAATGAGAGATGTCAGAGATGATATAACCAATATGATTCCCTACATATTGGTCGTCATGAAATACCAGAGATTAGACATGCTGATGGTACTGTATTACTATCCACATCACAGCAAAACATCTATAACATTTATATTCAAAGGTATTTATGCTTTGTTCAGCTTGTTTAGTAAGTGTCCCTTTCTCCCAGGCGTATGTTGCACCGGGAAAGATGCATGCTCTTAAAAATATAATATTTAGTGATTTTTATGGTTTCTTGTCAAGTTTTGCAGAAGGTAGTTTGCCGTTGCTTTCCTTCTGGGCAATGACTGTACTAGTCGGTGGAGATAGCCATTGTCTCTACTGGTGTGATCATCTGCCTATCTTGCACCTTAAGAAAAAGTCTGTCTCTTTAGCTGCACTATTTCTTTGGCGGGATAGGGGTATGCCCTAACAAAGGAGAAGCAAGGTGCCTCCTTCCCTCTGCTAGCCTATGGGACACCCTTGGGCAAGGTGGAATATCCGTTTAGCACTGGGTCACGTGAAGCCATGGGTGCAGGTGATGGATGCAAATGAAGAGCAGCCGACAGATAGTTGTAGGTTAAGGTCTTCAATTTCACGACGGTAGACAGAGGATCTCTCTGTCAGACCATGGCTACGGTCATCGACCAGTATGCTCACTGCTGGGAATGAAAGCACTGGCCAACTACCTTCTTTACAAATGCCAAAAAAGTCATGTTTCGTTTAATAATAGCGAAACATGACCGCCCACGCTTATCGACATGGCACATGATATTATATCTATTTCTGTGAAACACTGGTTTTTCCCGCTCCTTCCAAACATGCCACCTGGCGGTTGTCACAACGATACATCATTTGCAGGCCATTTGGAAGCGGTTGATTCATTGGTTGATTTGTAACTGATTCAGTGCGAAACAAAAAGTAGGTTTGGGCCAAACATGGTGCTCAATTAAATAAACAAGTATGATAATGTTGTTGTCAGGGTCTTAGTCAGATATGACTGAGATACCGTATGACAGCAGATGGTACTACCTACTTTCTGTTAGCGCTGAATGTTGGGCGGCGCTTACCAAACCTGACACCCCACATTGTGACAACGGCTTTGGGCTGAGGAGTGCAGTCGGGAGGGTACAAGCTGCCACAAAGTGGTCACGCGCACCACCTAATAGGAATTAGGAGATTCCCAGTCTAACATTAGAATGACTTGACGACCGGGAACTAAGACCGACGTAAGCATTGTAGGGACAGCAACGGAAGAGGACTTCGAGAAACGACATGGAGTCAGCGGTGTGTTTCCTTGGAGCTCCGTGTTAAAAAGGACTTGATCATCTAGGCGAGGCATATTTACTAGAAGAGGAGATCGCCTGTTTGTACCACATTCATACCATGTTCGTTCGGACCGGGACATAAATCATAGACGATGAGTGTGTAATGATTTTCGATAGTCCTTGAGAGACTGATCAATTATAGAAAAGATATAAACAGCTGGGTTTGTATTAACATGTAACGTCCCGTCCCCGTGTCAGAACCCCGTTATCTTTGTACAACAGTGTTTTGTCTATTTCTGAAAAGGAGATTAAATCTAATAAAAGCATTTATCTCGAATTCAAACAGTCTTCAAGGTGAGCGACTTTGTTACATATGTTTAATCCAGTTTGAGTTCTAACGCTTTGGCGGTTGAATGACTTTGAGACATGTGGGAGCTCGTCCGGGATTTGAACCCGGGACCTCTCGCAAAGTCTCAAAGTCATTCAACCGCCAAAGCGTTAGAATTCAAACTGGATTAAACATATGTAACAAAGTCGCTCACCTTGAAGACTGTTTGAATTCGAGATAAATCCTTTTATTAGATTTGATCTCCTTTTCAGAAATAGACAAAACACTGTTGTAAAAAGATAACGGGCCCCTGACACGGGGACGGGACGTTACATGTTAATACAAACCCAGCTGTTTATATCTTTTCTATAATTGCTCAGTCTCTCAAGGACTATCGAAAATCATTACACACTCGTCGTCTATGATTTATGTCCCGGTCCGAACGAACATGGTATGAATGTGGTACAAACAGGCGATCTCCTCTTCTAGTAAATATGCCTCGCCTAGATGATCAAGTCCTTTTTAACACGGAGCTCCAAGGAAACACACCGCTGACTTCATGTCGTTTCTCGAAGTCCTCTTCCGTTGCTGTCCCTACAATGCTTACGTCGGTCTTAGTTCCCGGTCGTCAAGTCATTCTAATGATAGACTGGGAATCTCCTAATTCCTATTAGGTGGTGCGCGTGACCACTATGTGGCATAAGCCTTACCCTAATGCGATGAAATGCAACCTAAAGACTAAAATGTCGTGACAGGGCAGACCAAACCCTAAAGCCTTGGTCGACAACTGCTCTAGGATGGAAGCTCCCATAGGTGAGCAGTTAGAGCACTGCTTTGCTGATCCGGCAGCTTCTGCAGCTGGTCTTGTTCCAGACGTATTGGTGTTATCTTTCCTCTGGAGTCAACTAGACACGACGAGAGAGGGACCATGCTGCATGGGCAACACATGGTCTCTAAATTCAGCCCAGGCTTTGTGCTATGGAGAGATTTGACTCCATTTTATAAATTATCGTCTATCAAGACGGCAAGGTGCCTGTCATTATAATGTAAACTTCCATTCACTGAAAATTAAAATTGCGGAAGATACCGCGAAACAAAACACGACGACCCTAGTATGGCGATGTATCGTCCCTCTGTCCAAGTTTGAGGTCATATCTGGCGATATATATCAGGCGCTGAATCAGATAAAAATAGTGAGAGCGTAGGTTGTTCAGAAATCAATGGCAAACTACTGAACGTAAGTACACTTGCCTTGTAAATCACAAACAGCCAGAAAATGCTGGGGTTGACTGTGACGTCTTGTAAAGGATATGTAGATAAATGTAACTATTGCCGTATCGATAGTTTTTATTCTATATGTTTATTGTTTTGCGTGTTCTTTGCGGGGACGTTGCCTTCAATCCCATTTTGATATTCTAAGTAATTTTACTTTGAGTTGTTTGCCACTGTATTCTGAACGAAAAGTCACAGGTTAAGTCAAGCTGACCGGTGTGTGGAATACACACATACATACACACACAGTAGGTCAGCATGGCCAAATGGATAAGAACGCGTGCTCTTAAACATTCGGTGTGCTGATGCCGATGTAAGGGGTTCAACCCGTACACCAAACAGTTGGACTAAAATGTGACCCATGGCCCCTGACATGGGGGTGTAAATTACAAATACCTCTGAAGTCGGAGTGGGTTCGCCTGATGACGAGGGACGCTTAATAGGGAAAGCTAATCCACGCGCAAAATTCAGTCCAGCACTACTATAAATAGTGTGTATGGACTACGCTTGAGTTCAAAGCGAGCGAGCGCACCAAAAAAAAAAAAATCTTAACACACAGAAGAATACTATTGGCATCTTGCCGTCCTGGCAGACGATAATTTGTTACATCGTCCTTCAAACAAACAAAGGGCTTAACAACCTGTGCGTAGCCCAAAGCCTGGGCTGAAATGTAGAGGCATTGTGCTGTCCATGCAGCATGATCCCTCTCTTAGTCTGCCACGTTATCAGTGTTTAGACCTTTGCTGAGGTTGTCCTTATTTTTATACAGAAACTGGTTGGTCAGTGGGTTGTTGGGTTGTTTGGTGTGGGTGGTTAGTTGCTGAACTAACTGGGTTGGCTTATGCAGTAATATGTGGCTGCTGGTTTTCTAGTGACTGCCCTTCCATCGACTATGAACTGTATTTTTCGTGGCGGATTTTTGTGTTGGCATTCTGGCAGCGGTCTTATGCATAGTATACCTGTGCAGGCTTTTGTTTGTCGATACTCCTGTTTGTTCCACTTTACACATGGGGCAGCGAGAAGCATTTTATGTGACATTCACTGGCAAAGGAACGGGGCATATTGGGGCGACCCTTTGCCGTGAAGTTAGAACCGCGACTAAACTAAATAACTAACTAACTAACTAACTAACTAACTAACTAAATAACTAACTAACTAACTAACTAACTAACTAACTAACTAACTAACTAACTAACTAACTAACTAACTAACTAACTAACTAACTAACTACCTACCTACCTCCCTCCCTCCCTCCCTCCCTCCCTCCCTCCCTCCCTCCCTCCCTCCCTCCCTCCCTCCCTCCCTCCCTCCCTCCCTCCCTCCCTCCCTCCCTCCCTCCCTCCCTCCCTCCCTCCCTCCCTCCCTCCCTCCCTCCCTCCCTCCCTCCCTCCCTCCCTCCCTCCCTCCCTCCCTCCCTCCTCCCTCCCTCACTCACTCACTCACTCACGATCACTCACTCACTCACTCACTCACTCACTCACTCACTCACTCACTACACTACACTACACTACACTACACTACACTACACTACACTACACTACACTACACTACACTACACTACACTACACTGCACTACACTGCACTAGACTGCACTAGACTGCACTAGGCTGCACTAGGCTGCACTAGGCTGCACTAGGCTGCACTAAACTACACTAAACTACACTAAACTAACTACCTAAACTCTAGAAAACTGAGTTTAATGTCTGTGTGTGTGTGTTTTTGTTTTTTGTTTTTTTAAGAAGATCGACTTCATTGCACCGGGTTTTATCCAATATGGCTCGGTCTCTATCCGTAGAGCGGACAGCCGAAAGCCTCGCACAAAGCACGAATCCCGTAGCTCCAATGATAACCCCCTGGAGTCTCCGTGAAAACGGCATTCGTGAACTCATTGACGAAGCCAGGAATCGAACCCACAGCCTTCGTGAACAAGGCGGACTGTTGACAGAAATATGGTTGAACTGTAATAAGTAAATGATATGCTGGTTTCGTAACTCCACAACCAGTAAAGTACATTTGTTACAGGATATGTGGGTGAAGTTGCACAATTCGCAGACAGCAATACTTCAGTGTCCGCGCTAAAGATATATGTTTGTGGGTCGGGTCATTGTAACTGTTTTGTTTGGGGGTGTGATGACGTATTAGGCTAGATGTTGGCGTCTGGAAGAGGTGGGTGGGGGTGGAGGGGGTGGGATCGTCTTGGTGACGTCTAACGCAAGATGGGGAAAGACAGGATGAGGAGACAAAGGGGGGAGACAGATTGAGAGATCACACTTATCATCATAATTCCTATATTTGTCCTCTTTTCGCAATACCTTTCTGTCTTTTCTCCTATCAGCTGTGCGCAAAGAAATACAAGAAGTAGTATATATACAACTGTATATGTACAACTGTAGGGTAGTGTGTAGTCTGCACCATGTTACAGTTTCATATTTGTCGATGTGTTTGCCATTGTGTGAAGTCTGTTGTGTTTTACAAGTGTTTGTGTTGTATTTGCAAACCTTTTCTTCCTTCTTCAAGGTCAATAAACGCATACGCACACGCGCGCACACACACACACATGCATATGGTGGATCGAGATGGGGGGGGGGGGGGGGGGGAGCTGAAGAGAGTCGAGGAGTGACGTAGTTATTCGTTCTTACTTATTTTAATCTAGCATCAGACTTCTGCACTGCTCTCTCTCTCTCTCTCTCTCTCTCTCTCTCTCTCTCTCTCTCTCTCTCTCTCTCTCTCTCTCTCTCTCTCTCCCACACGTGTACACAAAGGAGCAAGCATCACACTTCTGCACTCCTCTCCCTCCCTGCTCTCTCCCTCCCTCCCTCATACACAACTCATCCTACTCGCTGTGCACTCCCCTCTCTCACTCCCTCATACACGACTCATCCTACTCGCTGTGCACTCCTCTCCGTCCCTCCTCTCTCCCTCCCTCATACACAACTCATCCTACTCGCTGTGTCCTCCTCTCCCTCCCTCCTCTCTCCCTCCCTCATACACAACTCATCCTACTCGCTGTTGTTCTTCCTTCAGTGTCATAATCCATTACATAAAAGGGACAAAACTGCCACTTGTAAACGATTGACAAGGGAAATTACTTCCCCATTATCTCTTACATGATTATTTGGGGGACTGAGCAAAATTCGTGAAACGTTTACGCTCAGGCGAGGGAAAAAAATCATCTAAAATGCGCGGGAACGAAAAGCACGACGGAGGGGAAAAGAAGAAAGGCGGTAATCTGCAGATTTTGATTGTCCATAACTTGCTAGACAATCATGTTTTTAGAACCGCACCATTGCGCTAGATTGCGAAAGCGTGCGCTTAACGCCGTATAAAGAGAAATTGTGTTGACCTAGGTCAGGGCTTCACAAACTGTGATTCAGGGCCACAGTCCGGCAGTGGAAGGACAATATTAACAGCAATCATGCCTAAACAGATTCAAGCGATCAACGACTTTCTGCTCCCAGCCAGAAGGAAAGATTCCAAATATGTCAAGATTAAGAAGAGCAAGGACAATGTTATGTTCAAGGCGAGATGCACACATTGGCGATCCAGGACAGAGAAAAATCAGAGAAGCTGAGACAGTCTTTTTAGTGTTAGTTTAGTCGACGGTTCAACGTCACGGCACACGGGTGTAGCCCATAAGTTCTCCGTTCTACTCCTAACTCAAGCCTGAGTCCGGAGAAACTCAGCTCAGTGCACGAATTCCGTAGCACCGGCGAGGATCCTGAAATACTTTGGGTAGATTTTTAACTCGAAATTTTGCCCGGGCAGCGCCGTTAGGCTACTCTTTTTCGATTTCCAACTGCCAAGGGATTTTTTACGTGCGCAACAATACACACGGGCGTCCGATCTCACTACCCAGAGACCAGGGGAAATTTTGTTACTAGAAGTCCACGTGAAAAAATCCCGGCCCTCACCGAGGCTTGAACCCGGGACCTCCAGCACTCGAGGCGGACACCATACCTCGAAACCACTCACCTCCCCCCCCCCCCACCCCTGAGACAGTCTTTGCCACATGGCCTGGCAGTCAAAGAACTCAAGTAAAATTAGCAAATGAAACTAGCCAGGAGGCCTTACTTCCTCTGGCCTTTTCTCCCCTGCACTGCAAGGCTGTAGATGACAATTTTTGACAGCATAAGTACATAGGCCAATGGCAGATATGGGCAGTCGCTTAAGACGATTAATCATCCCATGGCACTTAACAGCTTAATTAAAAACATGGGAAAAAGTATTGACCTTGAAGCTGATTGGCTAACCGCCAAGAGACTGGGACGCCTCCAGAGTTTGATCCGTTCATGACTCGTGCAGTGAATGTCAGGGTCGGGGAAACCAATGCAGTTGCAAATGATTGACGTGACGTAGCAGTCAACTTCTATATTTGTGTGTGTGTGTGTGTGTGTGTGTGTGTTTGTGCGTGTGTGCGTGCGTGTGCGTGTGTGTGGCTTTTTGTGATTTCTTGGCACGTTTACGTTCAGTAGCGTGCCGTTGCTTTCTGAACGACCGGCACCCATACCATTTTTGTAACAAACCAACGCAAGGTGGTATGTTGCCAAATCGCCCGTAGTTTTGTTTCGAACGCGTCTGTATCACCTTCGCCACGGAACAGGCAACCAAGACGGTAGAAGACAGATAAGAACGCGCGTTCTTAAACATCCGGTGCGCTGATGCCGAGGTAAGCGGTTCAACCCCCACACTGGACAGTTGGACTAAAATGTTGTTCTGTTGTCCTTGACTTGGGACGAACGACTGAACGAACGAACGAATACTCTTTATTTTCAAAGAGTAACGAGGTACACTACTAATCGGGAAAGCTAATCCACATGCAAAATTCAGCCCAGCACTACTAGAAGTCGTGTGTAAGGACTACGCTTGAGTGTAAAGCGAACGAGCGCAGGAGAAAAAAAAAATTAAATAAGAGAAATATTGGGATGGTGCTTTTCCGCGGTTCAACCTCTACACCGGACAGCGGGACTAAAATGTTGACCTGTCGTCCTTGACTAGGGGACGTAAATTACAAGTACCTCTGAAGTCGGAGTGGGTATGTCTCATGGAGAAGGACACTTTTAATATGGAAAGCTAATCCAGGTACTTCAATTTTAATTCACCGCAAACAACCGCAAACAAAGAAGAATCCCTTCGAGCCTCATTTGCATCGGTCCGGCAATCATTTTCCGGTGTAGTGTTCGGTGGACTGCTAGACCGATCGATGGATGTTTTTAAGATTTTGGGCCCGTAGGGCCCTCACTGTCGACGACAAGTCGACAACACTGTCGACAACAAGTCGACAACACTGTCGACGACAGTGAGGGCCCTACGGGCCCAAAACTAAAAAAAACATCCATCGATCGGTCTAGCAGTCCACCGAACATTAAACCGGAAAATGATTGCCGGACCGATGCAAATGAGGCTCGAAGGGATTCTTCTTTGTTGCGGTGAATTGAAAATTGAAGTACCTAATCCACACGCAACATTCAGTGCAGCACTACTAGAAGTAGTGTGTAAGGACTACGCTTGAGTTCAAAGCGAGCGAGCGCAGATAAAAAAAAATAATAAAAGTAATATTGGGATGGTGATTGTCCGCGGTAACAGGGTTGTATTACAGGAGTCTCATGGACGAGTCGCAGCTTTGTTTGCCGAACAACGTCAGCATTTTAATTGTGTTGTTACATTCTCTACAGTTACATGTGAACAAGTATTCATAGTTTCATACGCACCTTCAGTTATAACAGAACTGGAAGTCGTCAGCAAGGCTGAATGGTTAAGAGAGCTCGTTCTTAAACATCCGGTGTGCTGATGTCGAGGTAGCGGTTTGACTAAAATGTTGACTGCTCGTCTTTGACTTGGGGACGTACAAGTACCTCATAAGTCGGGGTGGGTTCGCCTGAGGGAGAGGGGCACTGGTAATAGGGAAAGCTAATCCACACGCAAGAATCAGCCTAATGCACTAGAAGTAGTAGCACGTGTAACGACTATGTCTGAGTTCAAACCGAGCGAAGGGAGAAAAAAAATAACAAAATCTTAAATTTTTTTATGTGGATGTTTAGATTAAGTTCGTTACTGGAATTTGAAATTTTATATTAACCGAAGGTTTAATGTTTCGAAAAGGGTAATGTACTTAAACAGCTTGATCATGTTTCTGTTTCCTTGCGTCGGATTACAGTGAAGCACAAACATAACAGTTGTTGTTTTGTGTTCAAGAAAGTATTTTAATGAGGGGCTTCAAATGGAAACCTTAAAAGTGTGATAGAAATTGCAATTACCAACTGTGAACAGAAGCTTGAGTGTGAACACCGAAATAGAAGTTTGAGTGTGAACAACGAAATGGAAGCTTGCGTGTGAACAGTGAAATAGAAGCTTGCTTGTGAACAGTGAAATAAAAGCTTGGGTGTGAGCATCGAAATATAAATGTGAGTGTAAGCAACCACGTTTTCACTTCACATTCAACTTCGGCATCATTCGCGAAATGTCTCCCGCCAAGGTGGGTTTTCAGTGTTTATGCTGACAAATGTTTATCCCGTAAAGCTGTGCATAGCTGGGTAGAAAAAAGTTACGAGGGTGAGTCAATAAGTAAGTCACACAGTTCTGTGGAATGGCAGATAAATGAAAACAGAGCACGCAGTTCTATGCAGCCGTTTGGGAGGACTGATAATACGATGGAATAAGTGCATTAACGTTGGTGGAAATTATGTTGAGAAATAAAGGGACAATGTATGTATAAAAATAAACTGGCTTCAAGTTGTTATCATATTTAGTTATTTTTCTACAGCCATTTATGACTTACTTATTGACTTACCCTCGTATTTGCTGTTCACACTCAAGCTTGTATTTTGCGGTCCAAACACAAGCTTCTATTTCGCTGTTCGCGCTCTAGTTTCTATTTCGCTGTCCAACTTATACTCGTAGGTTGCAGGCGGTCTGATCCAAGACTGGTGATCGTGTGAGATGAGGAATCATGATCGCCCACGCATACCAGCATGGCACATGGTGATGATGACGACGTAAGCACGACAAGGACAAGTGAGACTTGCTGCAGCGCCCTGATGAAATGTTTTGATCGGGAGCAAAAGTGGGATGTTAATCGTGTGTGTCTGCATTCTAGCGGGCGAAATAAGATCCCGTACAAATGTAAGCGCTATTTGCAAAGAGCTCGGAGAGCTTCTGTGAAGCACCCGAGGATTTGGGATAAGTAAACACAAGGCTGCGTGGTTGTGTGATTCAGCACAGCACATTCTGGATGGCTCAGATTAAGCCTAGGTAGGTAGTGTTTCATTCGCAGGTTGTAGATAGATCATTGTCAACAAACTTCGACCATCTGTCCAGAGGAAGAGCACCCGTGGAAGTAAAGGAGCGAAGTAGAGATCTGAGGACACTAGATAACATGCAACTTGAAAAACAAAAGTTTAAAAGGTTGATCGACTTCATTGCACCGGGTTTTATCCCCTATAGCTCAGTCTCTTTTCACAGGGCGGCCTTCGAGGGCGTCGCACAAAGCACGTACTGCATAGCTCAAGCGAGACCCCCCAGGAATTTTCGAGAAAATGGCACTCGTAAACTGAATGACGTAACCCGGGATCGAACCCACAACCTTCGGAGCGAGAGGCAAACAACGTAACTACTTCGCCACAGATACTCCCTGCATACAGCTGGAACGCGGTAAGAACAACGGGACTCGAACTTGTTCCCTTCAGATGACAATAGAGCCTCACTAAAAGAGCGCGGTTACTTCAAAGGGGGTTGTTTTTAACCCTTTAATAACTAACAAAAGGGAAATAACTCCGCAAAATTAATGACTTTATATTTTGTAAAGTCATTATACACGAATTGGTTTGACATATAAATGTCCTAGATGACTAATAAACTAGAAAAATGGACACAGTTTAACATAAAGCAACATTAAAAAACAATAAAACAAAAAGAAAGGTTTAAAAAAACATTTTAACTGGGAAAAAAATGTGAAGAAAATTTTTTTTACTCACAAAATGATGTTGAAAGTGTCCCACACTATGTCTCCAAGTGCCCTGATAGCAGCAAATATCCTGCACTATATATCCATGTGCTTTGATACAAGTGATTCATGGTATTTTGTGAAGCATTCCCCCTTGCACAGCCATATCTGACGAAGACTGCATCCAAAAACAACCTCACTGGCTCTGCTCTTCTTACCAGACTTGGTGTTCATCTTGGCACACCAGTAGCAAGTTTTCCTTTTGCCATCCATACGAATTAGTCTGTGGTCCAAAAGATTGCTGGTACCCAGACCTACAGTTGTGGGGCAAGAAGAAGCTTTCCGTTTCCTCGAAATGTTACCCTTCAAGAGAGTAGAAACCAGGCGACGCCGAAAAGCGAGATGGCCAACATCACCAACCCTTGTGTGTGGGCGATGGGAGTTTGAACAAATTATCCAGCTGTTGACAATAGAGGTTTGCAGGAGAAAGGCAAACATATATCTCCACCACTTCACAGATTTCCTACCAACAGGGTAATATGAGGACAGCTGGTCAAACCTGTCCACTCCACCCATTGATCTGTTGTAGGCGGCCACTGTTGTGGGTATCTGAACATCTTGTCTGCCACCGGGTGCCTTACGTGATGTCATCTTCTTCTTCTTCAGCGTTCCGAGCCATTGAACTTTAGTCTACCATTGTAGGCAATCATGGCTTCATCAATGCTGATATCTCTGCCAGCAGAAAAAACATGAGGATATGTTTTTCCTCACCATATCAAGGAACGGTCTTACCTTGTACAGTGGATCGTAATCTTTGTGGCCTATGGGCTTCTGCTTACTGGTGTCATTGAGATGAAAATATTGGGAGATTTTTGCATATCTAGTTTTTCCCATGCACTGTGATACTCCGGGATGATAGAGATCTTCATCTGTGCTCCAATACATGGCAGTTTCAGGCAATTGAACATAGCCCATGAGTATAGCAAGACGAATATAAATTTTTATTTCCTGAGTGCTCACAGGTGACCAGTAAACATCCATTTTACCTGCCTTTTCTTGTCATTGAGTGGCATACAAATTAGTTTGTTCCATAGCAGACTGATAAAAGTCCTCATTTACAATGAGACTGAAGTAGTCAAACGGTTCTGAACTCTCGAAGATCATGTACTGGCTGGCCCAGAATTCTCAAAAACACCTTCAACGACTACAGGGGTTGTCTCAGGACTCCAAACATACATGTCTTTGTCTACAGTTTCACTGACACTACAGAAATCTGGGTCCTCTTCGTCAAAATTCCAGCCTGCCTCTGTAATCTTACAATCTATGTCACTTTCTGCATCACTATCTATATCCACAATAACACTGTCATAATCGGCAGACATACCTGCACAATCTTCAAGAAAATCGTGGCTGGATTCCATTTTGCGAATAGATTATACAATATTGAGAAGTCACGAAAAATTTATATTATTTCTGAACCGTTGAATGGATTTCAAAACAGGAAGAACAAGGGAAACGACTCTTCCTGTTTCCTAGGCCGTGATACAATCGTAGATTCATTCATTCGCATAATTATTATTCAGAAGCGCTTGGGACAAGACGTGTGTAAAAACGTGGATTTTGGGGGTAATAGCATCGGACCGGGTGAATGGTCGAACGGATAGAGCGCCATCTCTTAAACTTCCGTTGTGCTGATGCCAAAGTAATGGATTCAGCCCTCACGCGAAAAGCAGTCCAGTGCACCAGAAGTAATCTATATCTATAAAAGAGAGTCTCCGTCTGTCTGTATGTCCTTTATGCGTTCGAGAACGGTCCATCCGATTGAGATGAAATTTTCTACACGTCTTCTAATCATTCCCGTGCTGCCAACTGTCATAGTTTTTTTTAGTGTACAAACATATTTTCTTATTGTTATTTAATATTTAATTTACATTATAATGTATATATAGCGAGGGGACATAACTTCTAATAGAATTGCTATATATGTAAAATTGTTGCATATTTCTCAAATAGGTGGACCTTTTCGCTGCAGTTATCTACAGGCATATGCGTTATAATCCTCCTCCTCCTCTCCCCTCCTCCTCCTCCTACCCTCCTCCTCCTTCCTCCTCCTCCTCCTTCCTCTTCCTCCTCCTCCCTCTTCCTCCTCCTCCCTCTTCCTCCCTCCTCCTCCCTCTTCCTCCCTCCTCCTCCTCCCTTCTCCCCCCTTCTCCCCCTCCTCCTCCCTCCTCCTCCCTTCTCCTCCTCCCTCCTCCTCCCTCTACCTCCTCCTCCCTCCTCCTCCTCCCTCCTCCCTCCTCCTCCCTCCTCCTCCTCTTCCTCCTCCCTCTCCCTCCTCCCCCTCCTCATCCTCCCTCCTCCCTCTCCCTCTTCCTCCTCCCTCCTCCTCCCTCCTCCTCCTTCCTCCTTCTCCCTCCGCCTCCTTCTCCTCTCTCCTCCTCCTCCCTCCTCCTCCCTCCTTCTCCCTCCTCCTCCCTCCTTCTCCCTCCTCCTCCCTCCTCCTCCCTCTTCCTCCTCCTTCTCCCTCCTTCTCCCTCTTCCTCCTCCCTTCTCCTCTCCCCTCCTCCTCCCTCCTCCTACCTCCTTCCTCCTCCTCCCTCCTCCCTCCTCCTACCTCCTCCTCCCTCCTCCTCCCTCTTCCCCCTCCCTCCTCCTCCCTCCTCCTCCCTCCTCCCTCCTCCTACCTCCTCCTCCTCCCTCCTCCTCCTCCCTCCTACTCTTGTCTCCTCCTCCTCCCTCCTCCTCCTCCCTCCGCCGAATATGAATTAAATGATATGCTCCCCACCAGGGACTGGGCGAAGCCGGGCCGGGTCGTATTTTTGGGGAACGGGAGCAGGGACCGAATATGAATTAAATAAGACGCTCCATTTACCCAAGTTAATTGTTGGGGGAAGATGTAAAGATCTTTCAAGTGCTCTTTCTAATAATAATAGACAGACAGACAGACAGACAACAGACAGATAGACAGTAGATAGTCGGTAACGGGAACGGGAGCTTATATGACTACTTATATGAATTAAATGAGATGCTCCCCGCCAGGGGCTGGGCGAAGCCGGGTCAGACAGACAGACAGACAGACAGACAGATAGTCGGGAACGGGACTTATATGACTACTTATATGAATTAAATGAGATGCTCCCCATCAGGGTCTGGGCGAAGCCTAGCCGGGTCAGACAGACAGACAGATAGACAGACAGACAGATAGATAGATAGTCGGAACGGGAACGGGAGCTTATATGACTACTTATATGAATTAAATTAGATGCTCCCCACCAGGGTCTGGGCGAAGCCGGACCGGGTCAGCTAGTATTAAATAAGAGAAGCCACGGCTGCAGCAGGATTTTACAATAGAAAATACAAACAGTTAGGTATGTGTAACTCCTGCTAGAGATGAGACATACTAAACATGGACACAGTGTACATACCTTACCACGGAGTCCATAAACGTTAATGTAAATCACTGAGTGAAAATCCCCTAAAACAAGAGACGATCAAAATATATAACAATAAAATAATAAAATAAAAATCAGAATTCTAGGACACGACAAACGACGTTTCAATTATATAAATCTTCATCAGGGACAGGACAACACAAACAGATATAAAGAAACAACATAAAATTATAAAATATTAAAACACAACTCCTAGAAGTAGAAGCACGTGTATGGACTACGCTGAAGTTCAAAACGAGTGAAGTCAACATTAACAAAAAATCGGACCAGGTTTTATCCTGTATGGCGCGGACTTCTTTCCGCAGAGCAGCCTGCCGGAAAGCGTCGCACAGAGCACCAACTCCGTAGCTTCCGCGACGACCCCGGGTGTCTTCTAAATGAATTGGACTCGTGAACCGAATGACGAAGTCCAAAGAAAACCCACGTCCGTCGTAACGCGGGGCTGGCGGCCTGACCACTACCCCGGGGGATCCCGTTGATCTTGATTCAGGGCCAAGCCACCCAGCGGTTTGTCCTGTGGAGAATTCGTCCCCCCAAACAGTCTTTCTCCGTATTGCCTTTGCCTACTAGAGTTCTTGGT
The DNA here is from genome assembly GCA_014155875.1 of Cepaea nemoralis. Taxonomy (NCBI): domain Eukaryota; kingdom Metazoa; phylum Mollusca; class Gastropoda; order Stylommatophora; family Helicidae; genus Cepaea; species Cepaea nemoralis. Next base: position 120,216 of record JACEFZ010014749.1, on the reverse strand, counting down.
GCATCAGTAAAGAAGGTAGTTTGCCATTACTTTCCTTCTTGGCAGTGACCATATTGGTCGATGACCGCAGCCATTGTCTCTATCAAAAGACCACCTGCATATCGTCGCAAACGTGAGAAAATAATAACCTGTTGCCGGCTTTCAAGCTGAATCATCTACTTGCTTCCATGGTTTCACGTTTGTCTCTCTGGGAGCTAATCCGTTACAACACCTTACGCAAGGGGGTCTCGGAAGGAAGGTGGTGTCCACTAAACCTAGGAAATTTTGAGTAAATGTCTAGTTTAGTTTAGTTTAGTCGACGGATCAAATCCCGGCACACGGGTGTAACCCATAAGTACTCCGTTCTACTCCTAATTCAAGCCTGAGTCCGGAGAATCTCAGCTCATTGCACGAACTTCGTAGTACCGGCGAGAATCCTGAAATACTTTAGGTAGATTTTTAACTCGAAATTTTGCCCGGGCAGCGCCGTTAGGCTACTTTTTTCGATTTCCAACTACCTAGAGATTTTTTACCTGCTCAACAATACACACTGGCGTCCGATCTCACTACCCAGAGACCAGGGGAAATTTTGTTACTAGATGTCCACGTGAAAAAATCCTGGCCTTCACCGAGGCTTGTACCCGGGACCTCCAGCACTCGGGGAGGACACCATACCTCGAGACCACTCATTCTCTCTGCCCCCCCCCCCCCCCCCCACCAAACCCCCAGGCGATGTCGAGTAAACGAAGGCGGTGTTCAGAAAACGAAGGCGGTGTTCGATGGGACCCGAACGATCAGGACTTCTCACTGTCCCATCGATTGACGGACGTCGGTCGCGGCGATTGGGCAATCTTGAGCATAGCCTACGATGGGTAGCGTTGTGATGTTCTGTTGTGATAATTTGGTGTGTCCATTGTGTGCCGCGTGGTTACACACCCGCTTCACACGCGTGATCCGGGACTGTTTCCGGATCCGGTCAGGGATATGCACTACTGACGAGCTCAAACGAGGGCGAAACTCGAGTATAGTGCTTCCATATTGACGTGGATAGGCCTTAGGTTCATACCAGAATGCGATCGGCGTTGCCAGTAGTGGGTTGTGCTCAATATTTAAATTTCAAATCCCGAGGCAACCACATAATCAATTGATTATTGCTCACTGGATTTAGGAGGCCTGGTGTTCCTTGCCAGTGAGAAGTCCTGATCGTTCGGGTCCCATCGATTGACGGACGTCGGTCGCGGCGATTGGGCAATCTTGAACATAGCCTACGATGGGTAGCGTTGTGATGTTCTGTTGTTATAATTTGGTGTGTCCATTGTGTGCCGCGTGGTTACACACCCGCTTCACACGCGTGATCCGGGACTGTTTCCGGATCCGGTCAGGGATATGCACTACTGACGAGCTCAAACGAGGGCGAAACTCGAGTATAGTGCTTCCATATTGACGTGGATAGGCCTTAGGTTCATACCAGAATGCGATCGGCGTTGCCAGTAGTGGGTTGTGCTCAATATTTAAATTTCAAATCCCGAGGCAACTTACATATGTGTCGCTTAAAAAAGTCGACAGGGTCGACTTCATTGCATCGGGTTTTTATCCCATCTGGCTTGGTCTCTATCCGCAGCGCGGAAAGCGTTGCACAAAGCACGAACTCCGTAGCTCTAGCGCAGTGGTTCTTTGGAATTCTCTCCCCCCCCCCCCCCCCCCCCTAGGGGGGATTTTATTGTTTCCAGGGGGGAGGGTAATTAAGATTATTTCATCATCGCTTTAATAGAAGAACCGGTTACTTGATATTGTTTTTCCCTTCATACTTTACGATTCTGTACATCTCATCCTTCTTAAATTCATTTTATAACGTAAGTAGACCCGCAAATCACGTTTTATGTAGACGTATAGACTTGTTTTATTATTATTAATAATTAAATTTAGCTTCCATTTTTACGTATACTTTTAGGAAAAAGGGGGGGGGGGATGTTTAGGGAGGAAATACGAAAGGGGGAAGGGGGGCGGAATGACGTTCTGAAAATATTGTGAAGCGGGCACGGGCCAAAAAAGGTTGAGAACCACTGCTCAAGCGTTTAATACACTGCAGCTATGAAAATGTAAATATCTAAATTAAAAATTAACGAAAATCACCACACAACATGTCCGCCCACAAATATATGTCTTGTGTAGTGCCAGTAATTTATATTATTCACGTAGTCATTTCTAATACTCATGCAGTCATTTATGATTACCATGCAATCATTTCGGGTACTCTTGCATTTATTTCAGACGCTCTTGCAGTCATTTCTTATGCTCTTGCAGTCATTTATGATGCTCTTACAGTCATTTATGATGCTCTTGCAGTCATTTATGATGCTCTTGCAGTCATTTCTGATACTCATGCAGTCATTTATGATTACCATGCAATCATTTCGGGTACTCTTGCATTTATTTCAGACGCTCTTGCAGTCATTTCTTATGCTCTTGCAGTCATTTATGATGCTCTTGCAGTCATTTATGATGCTCTTCCAGTCATTTATGATGCTCTTGCAGTCATTTTTGATACTCATGCAGTCATTTATGATTACCATGCAATCATTTCGGGTACTCTTGCATTTATTTCAGACGCTCTTGCAGTCATTTCTTATGCTCTTGCAGTCATTTATGATGCTCTTGCAGTCATTTATGATGCTCTTGCAGTCGCTTATTATACTTACGCAATCATTTCTTATTCTTACGCAATCATTTATTATACTCACGCAATCATTTATTATACTTGCCTAGTTAATCACAAACATACAAACATGCTAGCGTCGACTGCGACTTTTGTAAAAAAGAACATAACAACTAACTTGTAAACAGAGAGATAAACACTGGATGGCTTTGCCATCTGACATACTCGTAACAAGACCACAGACCTGATCCATGACAATGGCGAGAAAGCGAACCATGACCTTATCACCTTGGCGCATGATGATGATGAATTGCAGCTTCGTATTTTGTTTGTTTGTTGGAAATCCATCATCCTGATTGTTGTATGAACGAAATGGGAGTTTCCGGGTCATTGGAGAACTGTCGTGACAAGTGTCCAACGCTGGCCAAAAACGGGACATTAATCTTTTGTATTTGAGCTGACGCGGATAAAATAAAGAAGACATTAATACTTTACGCACATTTTATTCTGATCACGTTCCTCTTTATTGGGACAATTCCTCTTTCCTCATCCATCACAAATCTTTCCTCATCCATCACAAATCTTTTCTGGCAATTTAGTGCCGGGATCTATGTAAAATATGAAAAGCATCACTGCTACATTGTTGTTGTTTTTTTTTTTTCTTTCTCATTTGTGCTTTGATTGTTATTTTGTCTTGCTGTGATTAATGAATGAATTGATGTTTTCTGTGGGCGGTGGTTGTATGAATGTTGCCAGGCTGGGCTTTGTTCTGAGTTATTGTTCTAGGGTTTCTATGTGTGTGTGTTGTTATTTTTATTTCTAATTTGTCATTGTTTCGACTATACTAAATAAGTCAGGTGTGTGTGACCTGGTGGTTTGTTTGTCTTTCTTTCTTTCTTTCTTTCTTTCTTTCTTTCTTCTTTCTTTCTTTCTGTCTTTCTTTCTTTCTGTCTGTCTGTCTTTCTTCTTTCTTTCTTTCTTTCTTTCTTTCTTTCTTTCTGCCGTTGGTGTAATTCATTACCCTTCACCTTCATTCTTTCTACACCTTCTCATATTTCTTTCTTTCTTTCTCTCTTTCTTTCTTTCTTTCTTTCTTTCTTTTATTCATTCGAATGTTCCTTTATTCTTTCTATACCCTCTTATCAACTCGGCCACGAAATCTCCATCTCTTACATTGTGACCAAGCCAAGACAAGACAACCCGGCGTTGTTACTCATATTTATAAGTAAGTAACTGACCCCTGTTTTCCCCATCAAGTCAGTCAGTCAGTCAAACAACTGATGTCTTTGTTGACTGACCATGTCTCTACACTGTCCCCTGTTCTGATCATCAGAGTGATGTGTACGAAGACAGCTGTAGAAGTAATCTAATCATGTCCTTATACTGTCCCCTGTTCTGATCATCAGAATGATTTGTACGAAGACAGCTATAGAAGTAATCTAATCATGTCCCTACACTGTCCTCTGTCCTCGGCATCGCTGTGTTAGTCAATCAGAAGACTGGTGTTAAAATCATTACATCGTGCGTCTCGACTGCCCCCTATTCTCAGCAACTCTTTTCATCTTAGCTTAAGTCCGAGGCCTAACCTTCTTACCTACTTCTATCATGTAGGTGTTCTCTTTCCCTAGATTGCCTACGAGTACGTCATCAGTAGGCCTTCATGTCCTACATTGTGCCCAGGCGGAATCCCACACAGAACGGTATAGAAAAACTAATTACCTCACCCCAAAAGACTAGTGAAAATCACAACTTATAAGGTAACATAGCAAAAAACAAAAGATAATGCTAAAACTACTATGGAGACAGGAATATATGTTAACTAGCTGACCCGGCCCGGCTTCGCCCAGGCCCTGGAGGGGATCTATCTATCTATCAGTCTGTCTGCTTGTTTGTCTGTCTGTCTGGCTGACCCGGCCCGGCTTCACCCAGTCCCTGGTGGGGAGCATCTCATTTAATTCATATAAGTAGTCATATAAGCTCTCCCGTTCCCGACTATCTGTCTGTCTGTCTATCTGACCGGGCCCGGCTTCACCCAGTCCCTGGTGGGGAGCATCTAATTTAATTCATATACGTAGTCATATAAGCTCTCCCGTTCCCGACTATCTGTTTGTCTCTCTGTCCCGGCCCGGCTTCACCCAGTCCCTGGTGGGGAGCATCTAATTTAATTCATATAAGTAGTCATATAAGCTCTCCCGTTCCCGACTGTCTGTCTGTCTATCTGTCTGACCGGCGTGGTTTCGCCCAGCTCTTGGCGCACAGTAACTTAAAAGAATGTCCTTCCACACACCATTCAATGAAAACTGTAGAAAAAGATGGGTTACAATGTTATGCATTATGCATTATTTTTATGAAAACTTTGAAAATGCCTTAAAGATTATATCATTATTTATTATAACTCATATGCCTGAAAATAACTATAGACAAAGAGTTTAACAATAGTGCAAGTAAGTCCAACAATATGACTATAAAGTATATAGAAATGTTATTAAAAGTTATGCCCCTTGAAATAACTTTTCTAGAGTGAAGTCCCCCTGCTATATAGACATTATATAATGAAAATGGAAAAGTAAATGTTATTAAATAAGTCGAAGATTTTACATTAAGAAATTATTATAGTCGGTTGCAAATGAATGAAAGGAAGACGTGTAGAAAATTTCATCTCAATCGGATGTACCGTTATCGAACGCATCCAATACAAAAATCCCCACACACAAACAAACATACACTCTGTTTTATAGATATAGATGAGGAAAAATTGGAGGTGGTGGAAAATTTCGAATACCTTGTGTCATTACTTACCAACAATGGTGACACAATGAAAGAAAAGACGTATATCTACTGCTCTTCAAAAACTAAAACAACTGAATAAATTGTGGCGTGGGACAGATAGAACTACAACAATTAGATTTTTAAGAGCGTGAATCTTTCCCATTGCAACATTCCCATTGGACACTTACTATACAAGCTGAACAGCGCATAAATGCCTTGAATATAAATGCTGTAGAGCAGTGGTTCTCAACCTTTTTTGGCCCGTTCCCCCGTCACCATATTTTTAGGACTCATTCCCCCCTCACCATATTTTTAGAACGTCATTCCCCCCTTTCGTATTTCCTCCCTAAAAATTCCCCCCCCCCCCCTGCCCCTACACAGTATACGTAATAATTGAAGCTAAATTTAATAGCACATACTAAAACAAGTCTAGGCATCTACATAAAACGTGATTTGCGGATCTACTTACATTATAAAATGAATTTCAGAAGGGTGATACGTACAGAACCATAAAGTATGAAGGGAAAAACAATATCAAGTAATCGGTTCTTGTATTAACGCGATCTTGAAATAATCTTCATTCCCCCCCCCCCCCCTGGAAACCCCAAAATTCCCCCCTGGGGGGGGGGGGGGATTCCCCACCGGTTGAGAACCACTGCTATAGAGGGATTCTAAGAATACCTAGGATACAGAAAAGAACAAATGCATCTATACGACAAGAGCTGAATACCTGAAAAAGGTTCACTACAAAAGAAGGTAAAATAAAGACAATTGAAATATTTTGATCACATGAACCGATTGTCACATGATTGTCTTTTTTCTACCGACAGAAAAAAAAATTCACACCTTACCGAGGATTCGAACCGGGTCTCCGGGGGTGAAACCGGAGTTCTTAGTCTCTCGGGCAGCCGCTTTCCGTGGCTTATCATCAACACCTTAAAAACCCCACATTTCAGCATACCAAGTGAGCAAACAAGCCCTAGTTCGGAAACCAATCTTCAAACAAGCCTGCGACGTCTAACGGCATAGGGCGATTTCCAGGACAATTCGAATACCTGACCACCGTACCGAGAGCTCATTTGTTAACCACTACGCCAGCGCGGCAGTCGCTCTCATCTTTATTCAATCAACACATTCCGCGACCGTTGTGAAACTCTCATTCCATTCTAACATTACCACCACCCCGTTCAATTTCAGAAGAGAAGTTATATTAGGTCCCATCTCCAGCCTCAGATTAATAATCTCGCGACAGTCAGCCACAAATAGGATATTCATTTGAAGGTGATTGTTGTCCAAAAATAATAATGTATGTCATTTTATATTCCATTCCATACGATAACCCCCTATCCCGTTCAACCCCAGAAGAGACATTACATTAGTGTCCATTCCAGCTTGAGATTCATAATCGTGTGACCAAATCATGGTTCCATTCCATTCTATTCTGCTGTTACCCCTACCTCGCTCAACCGAGTCTGCCACAGGTCGGGTATTAATTTTAATGTGATTGTTGTTCAAAGAGGGTTATGTTATGCTAAGTTGTTGAAAGAGGCTAATGAAACTAGAGTATTATAAACAACAATAACAAAGAGACAAACAGCTTTCTTTGGTCATGTGATGAGAAGAGAGGCATTGGAGAACATCGTGACAACTGGAAAGATCGAGGGGAAGAGAGGCAGAGGCAGACCAAGAGAAGTGATGCTGGATGGATTGAGACGGTGGTATGAAGGAATATCACCAGCAGAGTTGATCCAGAACACCAAAGACCGAGATCTTTGGAGAGCCATGAACGCCTACGCCAGCTGGCAGGGCACTTGATGATGATGATGATGTTTTTGTTTTTCAATTTTGGCGCTCGTTCGCTTTGAAGTCGAGTGTAGTCCATACACACTACTTCCAGAAGCACCGGACTGAATTGTGCGTGTGTATTTTTTTTTTTTTTTAAGCATATCCTTTTTTACAGGACTTAGCTGTCAACACCAGCATCTTTCAGCTGTATGCTGATCTCTTGGCAAGATTACGCTAAGTAGTTTGCTATTGCTTTCTGAGAGGCCGGCTCAGTATCCCGCAAGTCACGAGCGGGGGTCGAACCGCCTCAGCTCTCGCTCCGCTACGAGACTCTGCGTGATAAACGGGATTACAGAGAGAAAGTGTTGTAACCCCACAGCCAGAGATTCCATATTCCATTGTCCCTACTCCATACCTACTCCGAATTCAGAGGTACTTGTAATTTACGTCCCCAAGTCAAGGACGAGAAGTCAACTTGTTAGTCCAATTGTCCGGTCTAGGGTATAAACCCCTTACCTCGACATCAGCACACCTGATGTTTAAGAACGCGCGTTCTTATCCATTCGGCCATGCTGATCTTCTATTTTAAGAGAAATTATATTAGGGTCCATCACCTGGCTCAGATTAATAATCTCGCGACCGAGTCAGTCATACTTCGGATATTAATTTGAAGGTGATTGTTGTTCCAAAGAAGGTAACCAATTCATTCATATATTTGCAGTGGCTTTATTTTCTGGTCTAAATTTGACAGTAATCACCGCAGCGCATGGTAGTCCGAATGACTTGATTGGAAATTCTCCGGTTACACCGTTTCCTCCCGCCTTATCGGTTGAAATCACCGGGATACGATCAATCGGGTTGTCATTACGCAGATGAGCCGCTGTTACGCTTTGTTCGGCCGGTTTTAATTTTGGTTACTGTTTTGTGAAGTTGTGGGAGTGGGCGGAGAGAAGAGGCTGTTGCTTTGCTTATTGTTGTCTTTATGTAGTCCTGTTCTTATAACAAATTAGCGAATTTAATTGGTTCTTTGTAGGCATATTTTGCTTTCCGGACACCTGCGTTATGGAGGAGTGATCGTTATGGGCGAATGAATGTTATGAGCGAGTGATCGTTTTGAACGAGTGATCGTTATGAGCGAGTGAATGTTATGAGCTAGTGATCGTTTTGAACATGTGATCGTTAATGGGCGAATGAATGTTATGAGCGAGTGAATATTATGAGCGAGTGATCGTTTTGAGCGACTGATCGTTATGAGCGAGTGATCGTTATGATCAAGTAAGTGATCGTTATGGGCAAATGATCGTTATGATCAAGTAAGTGATCGTTATGGGCAAGTGATCGTTATGATCAAGTAAGTGATCGTTATGGGCAAGTGATCGTTATGATCAAGTAAGTGATCGTTATGGGCAAGTGATCGTTATGAGCGAGTGATCGTTATGGGCAAGTGATCGTTATGATCAAGTAAGTGATCGTTATGATCAAGTAAGTGATCGTCATGATCAAGTAAGTGATCGTTGTGGGCAAGTGATCGTTATGAGCGAGTGATCGTTATGGGCAAGTGATCGTTATGATCAAGTAAGTGATCGTTATGGGCAAGTGATCGTTATGCGCGAGTGATCGTTATGGGCAAGTGATCGTTATGGGCAAGTGATCGTTATGAGCGAGTGATCGTTATGGGCAAGTGATCGTTATGATCAAGTAAGTGATCGTTATGGGCAAGTGATCGTTGTGAGTGAGTGATCGTTATGGGCAAGTGATCGTTATGATCAAGTAAGTGATCGTTATGGGCAAGTGATCGTTATGATCAAGTAAGTGATCGTTATGGGCATGTGATCGTTATGATCAAGTTATGATCAAGATGTTCACCAGTGTCTATTTTCTCATCACATGACCGAAGAATGCTGCTTGTCTCTTTCTTATTGTTGTATATAATGTTCTTGTTTCATTAGCTTATTTCAGACAATCGTCGTTAGTTACTCTGACAGTCCAAGGAATTCGCAAAATTCGTCTTAGGAACCACATCTCTGTTGCTTCCAAGTTCTTGCAAATTTTTTCATTTTTTCATTTATAGTCCAAGATTTACAGCCATACATCACAACAGGTTCTGTAGAGTACTTCAGTATTCTCTTTCTTACATTCAATAATAGTGACTTATTGCATAAGATACTCTTAATTTTCTGAAATTCAACTTTTGCTTGCCCTATTCTGCTCTTAATCTCTGTTGTATACCTTCCGTCTGATGTTATAAATGCCCCTAATACTTTTGCATATCCTTTACAGGACATCGCTGTCAACATCAGCATCTTTCAGCTGACTGTTGATTTCTTGGCAAGATTACGCTCAGTAGTTTGCCATTGCTTTCTGACCGGCCGACTCACATACCCCGTAAGTTACCGACGCGATTCGAACCACTGCTGATTCTCACCGTCGTCACATTACTTACGAGAGTATACGAGATTACGGAGAAAAGTTGCTAACCTCTTGGCCAGGAAGCCGGCATAAATGCCCCTAGGTATTGAAAATTATCCACTTGGTTAAGAATGTTCCCTTCTATTTCCATTTCACATTTTGGTGTCGCTATTATATCCCAGACTCTTTCTGCTATTCATTTAAGGCTAGATCGTCGGTGGAGCCGAAGTATTGTAATAAACAAATTCACGTTGGTGTGTATGTGTGTGTCAACACATGGGCGCTGGGCCGGCAGGAGAGTGCTAGCCAAGACGTCGTGTATTGTTCTGTATTGTATTTGTATCGTCCCTAATCACCTTGATTGTACAAGGATACTTCTATGGGTAAAAGTAAAAATTGGTATGTGTTTGTGGTATTAGCACATAAATGCCTTTGATATAAATGTTATAGACGAGTTCTAAAAATATCTTGGGTACAGAAAAGAACAAACGCACCCATACAACAATATCTAAATATTGAAGAAGGTTGGCTACTAAAGACGACAAAACAAAAAACATTGAACTATTTTGGTCATTTGAAACGTCATAAAAGCTTGGAGAGAACAATAATGGAAGGTATATACCCGGGAAGACAGGAACAGGAAGGCTAAAGAGAAGATGGTCTCGAGATAAGTGTATCTGACGCGAGATATCTTGCTTATAACCGAAAAATTTTCCGGAAGGTTGTTATGGGAGAGAGGTTCTGCAAAGGACATGCTAATGAATTAATGTATTAGTTATAGTCAGTCAGTCAGTCAGTCAGTCAGTTATGTGTTTAAGTATCGCCCTTGCACTTCGGAAAATTCTATAGGTGCTCAGTTCCCTCTCCTCCCCCAACATATGCATCATCGTCCGGCGTCTAACAGTGTCAGTTCTGTGTTGCCCCTCATTCTCCCGATGTGCCTCTCGTGTCTGACCGTGCCAGTTCTGACTCTGGAGTCTCTCATTCTAGACAACGATGTGGATTCGCTGGCATCAAAGCCCTCCGCTCTCATCATCTCTCTAAGGACATTAATAACATCGGCACGATCCATAGACTGGCCATCTGCAGGGGATGCAGAGTCAGCAAGTTTAGCTCGTTCATTTAGGTGTGTGTGACGAGAGAGAGAGAGAGAGGGGGGGGGGGCAAACACAAGACTGTCTGCATGCCTTATAATGAACTCAACCACGGTTAACAGAAATCACAACGGGAATAATAATAATAGCAATAATAATAATAATAATATTAATAATAATAATAATAATAATAATAATAATAATAATAATAATAATAAACACGGATTCGTTGTGTTGTGGGTTAGCTTAGTTTTGCATATGTACTTCATGTTCATTTATTATGCGGCTGACCCAGTGGCTAGAACTCCAGATTCTCCTTCGGGAGACCCGGGTCCGAATCCTCGGTAAGGTGTGGAGTTTTTCTGACGGTGGAAAAAAGAAAATCCTAACCTGCACAGTTCGCGGCGACTGCACTAGCCAGGTGGTCTTAATTCCTCAGGCTTAAAACCCCTAAGCCATACACCGCAAGTACTATATTGTCTGTTTTAAAGTTACCCAGACAGTTTTGCAAAACTACAACAAATGATGGCCAGGCTGTGGATTCTGTTATGTTCATCGAATCAATACAATTTAGATCATTTATTAACTTTCTCATTTGACGTCCATAAAAAAATTCCAGTTTTAAGTTTTTCTATGCTCAGTTCCGAAACTTTCTGCATAAATAATTAAAACAGGTACCATCTTTGTTCAGTGCCTTAATAAATTGCTTCATCAAGCCAAGCTTTATATGTAATATGGATAGTAGAACTTTTTTTGATCAATGAGAGGCTTGTTGATAATATTTTTTTTCTCCAACTTTTAGTTCATCTCTCAACGTCCACTGTTTCTCTCTCTCTCTCTTCCCCCCCCCCCCCTCCTCCATTCCATATGTTTTTGCCCTGCTATCCCACAAACATATAAATCTCATCACGTTAAGATCTACACAAACCATCCAGTTATGTTCTAAATACTTGAATATGTTCAGAACTGTGCGTATTGTAGCTTACTCCCCCTTCATTGTAGTAGAATGGGCAATTTGAATTGAGCCATATTTGTTACCATTGTGTAAGAGAACTTCTTTTAGAGTTGTCAATGAAAAGTCGCCACTCACTCATCTAGTGTATAACTTACACCCATTTCGTTTACAAGACCTCCTACATTAGTAGGCAGCACATGTTTATCTTCTTTACAAAAGAATGGAAGAAAAACTTGCTCTCTGCTGGGATAAAATGTAACCTTTGTTTCAGCAGTCAGTAATTTATTTGTCTTTTTATCTTGAGGCCAACAGTTCTGAAGATTCCGTGGAGAGATATAGATCTCAGATTAGACCAGTGTTTCCCAACCTTTTTTGTACCATGCCCCACTTAAGCCTTTCTAAAATTCATATTGCCCCCCTCCCCCGCCCCATGCCCCCCCCCCCCCCCCCTCAACATATACATTATTTTTAATATTCAAAAATTGAAATGTTCACTAAAGAAACTTGAATGATAGGTTTTAGGAAGAAATCACTAGGTAATTATTGAGCAAACACAGTAAGTAAATTTTCAAAACATATAATGGAGAACTGAAATTCAAGTACAAAATAATTTTAATGAAAGATTTTTCTATATTATTTTAATTATTAGTAATTATTTATTATTTAAATTTAGTGAGATCCTTGCGCTTGATGCTTGCTGCAAAGAGATCTTATGTCAGTTTCCAATTTAGTTAACTTCAGTCTCAAGTCTCCCCGTTTTGTTATATTCAGCCGATTACTTCCATTTTCGAATTGCCCCCCTTAACAGTCAAATTGCCCCCCTGTGGGGCGTGGGCCCCACGTTGGGAAACACTGGATTAGACCATTCAGTTCACGCTGGTCGAAGCTTTCACCAGCTGGAGAATTATCTTCGTAATCACCATGACTGTCATTTGTCAGTCAACATGCCACTGCTGTCTCGGTTAATCCGAAGTCAGGCTGAAAGTTGGAATTGGGATGTCATCCCCGTGTGGAACAGGTCGTCTAACAGAATCGAAATTTCGATATGCCCATTTTTTTGGTGTTTCCC
>JACEFZ010014749.1:20000-105000 GCA_014155875.1 Cepaea nemoralis | reverse complement strand
CATCCATACAGAATATTGACACACACACAAACAAACATCCATACAGAATATTGACATACAGAAACAAACATCCATACAGAATATTGACATACAGAAACAAACATCCATACAGAATATTGACACACACACAAACAAACATCCATACAGAATATTGACATACAGAAACAAACATCCATACAGAATATTGACATACAGAAATAAACATCCATACAGAATATTGACACACAGAAACAAACATCCATACAGAATATTGACATACAGAAACAAACATCCATACAGAATATTGACATACAGAAACAAACATCCGTACAGAATATTGACACACACACAAACAAACATCTATACAGAATATTGACATACAGAAACAAACATCCATACAGAATATTGACATACAGAAACAAACATCCATACAGAATATTGACACACACACAAACAAACATCCATACAGAATATTGACATACAGAAACAAACATCCATACAGAATATTGACATACAGAAACAAACATCCATACAGAATATTGACATACAGAAATAAACATCCATACAGAATATTGACATACACACAAACAAACATCCATACAGAATATTGACATACACAGAAACAAACATCCATACAGAATATTGACACACAGAAACAAACATCCGTGTGGCATATTGACATACAGAAATAAACATCCATACAGAGTATTGACGCCGGCTCCATGGCCGAGGCGTTTGCAGCTTTCTCCGCTAACCCCGAATACTCTCGTCACGTGACGCGACGAGAATTAGCAGTGGTTCGAATAGCAAAAGTGACTTATGAGAGTATGGAGCCGGTCGCTCAGAAAGTCGTGGCGTGCTGATGAGCGTAATCTAGCCTAGGAATCAACATACAGCTGAAAGATGCTGGTGTTGACCGCAATATCCTGAAACAGGATGGAAACGCGGGGGAAAAAAAACAACAGAGTATTGACACACAGAAACAAACAAAACATCCATACAGAATATTGACATACAGAAATAAACATCCATACAGAATATTGGCACACACAGAAACTAACATCCATCCATCCATCATGTGCCATGCCGGTAAGCGTGGGCGGTCATGTTCTGCCATCTCACCCGATCAACAGAGTCGTGGATCAGTTCCGTGTTTTTGTCTCGACCATGCCACAAGGCCAAGCCATCCAGATACTTGTTTCTAGGTCTTCCCCTTGGTCTGTTCCCCTCGATCTTACCAGTTGTCACCAAGTTCTCCAAATCATTTCTTCTCATAACATGCCCAAAATATTGTGACTGTCTACGTCTAATGTCTCTGATCAGTTTACGATCTTCATTTGTTTCTTGAAGGACTTGTTCATTGGTCTTTCTGGCTGTCCATGGTATTCTTTGCATTTTCCTCAGAAACCACATTTCTACAGCCATCAGATGTTTTTCAGCCTGGCTGCTCATTGTCCAAGCTTCACATCCATATAAAAGTACAGGTTCTATGTAGCATCTCAACACTCTTTTTCTCGTTTCAATTGACATCTTTTTATTGGTCAGTATGTTTTTCATCTTGCTAAAGGCTACTTTTGCCATGGCGATTCCTTGTTCTAATCTCTTCAAGGCATCTCCCATCAGATGTTATTACTGTTCCGAGATAATTGTACCTATTCACTTGTTGAAGAATATTCCCATTTACTTGTATATTACACTGTGGTATTTCGTTCTTCCTAGTGACGACCATAATCTGTGTCTTTTTACAATTTAATTCTAACCCTTGTTGTTCACTGTGTGTAACAACCGCATCTACTAAATTTTGCAGATCCTGTTCATTGTCTGCAATCAAGACTCTATCATCTGCATATCTAATGTTATTGATGCATCGTCCCCCAATGTTGATTCCTTCCATATTTTCAATATTTCTGAAAATATTTTCACTGTACAGGGAAAACAGATCTGGAGACATTACACATCCCTGTCTCACACCTCTCTTAATAGGCTGATATTGGCTTACTTCATTATCAACTCTTATGGCAGCTTGTTGTTTCCAATATATGTTTTTTTACAAGTCTAAGGTCTTTCCCATCAATTTCTAGATCTTCAAGCATCCTTATCATGTTGACATGTCTAACTTTATCAAAAGCCTTTGTGTAGTCAATAAAGCAAAGGTGTAGATCTTTGTTTACTTCTATAGAACGTTCGATTACGGTTCTCAGTATATACACAGCATTTACTGTACCCTTGCCTACTACAAACCCACATTGTTCTTCTCCTATTTCAGGTTGTATTTTCCTCCTAACTCTTTGCATGATAATTCTTAGCAAAATCTTCGTGATGTGACTCATTATACTAATTGTTCGATGTTGATCACATTCCAAGGCTCCTGATTTCTTTGGGATTGCGAACACAACATGATTTTCTTGGCATGTGTAAAGAAGGTAGTTTGCCATTGCTTTCCTTCCCAGCAGTGACCATACTGGTCAGTGACCGTACCCATTGTCTCCTCAAAAAAGGAGATCCTCTGCCTACCGTCGTGAAGGTGGAGACCATAACCTACAACTATCTGTCGGCTGCTCTCCATCTTCATCCACCACCTGCACCCATGGCTTCACGTAACCCTGATCGGGGGGCTAAACGGGTACTCCACCTTGCCCAAGGGTGTCCTGTAGGCTAGCGGAGGGAAGGAGGCGCCTTACTTCTCCTTTGATAGGGGATACCCCTACCCCGCTACCCAAGCGGAAACAAACATACACACAGAATATTCACACACAGAAACAAACATCCATACAGAATATTGACACACAGAGACAAACATCCATACATAATATTGACATACAGAAACAAACATCCATACAGAATATTGACATACAGAAACAAACATCCATACAGAATATTGACATACAGAAACAAACATCCATACAGAATATTGACATACAGAAACAAACATCCATACAGAATATTGACATGCAAAACCAAACATCCACAGAGAATATTGACATACAGAAACAAACATCCATACAGAATATTGACATACAGAAATAAACATCCATACAGAATATTGACATACAGAAATAAACATCCATACAGAATATTGACATACAGAAATAAACATCCATACAGAATATTGACATACAGAAATAAACATCCATACAGAATATTGACATACAGAAACAAACATCCACACAGAATATTGACATACAGAAACAAACATCCATACAGAATATTGACATACAGAAACAAACATCCATACAGAATATTGACATACAGAATATTGACACACAGAGACAAACATCCATACAGAATATTGACATACAGAAATAAACATCCATACAGAATATTGACACACAGAGACAAACGTCCACACAGAACAATAACACAGAGAGACAAACATCAACACATACCATTGGCACATACAGAAACAAACATCCACACTGGATATTGACACACACTGAAACAAACATCCACACATAACATTGGCACACAGAGAAACAAACATCCACACATAATATTGACCCAGAAACAAACATCTACACAGAATGACACACCGATGCATTAGCACACAGAAACATTGACAAACATCAATGTTTAATTGACACACAGAAACATTGACTCAAAGAATCAAACATCCACACAGAACATTCACACACCGAAACATTGACACACAGAAACATTGACACACAGAAACATTGACACACAGAAACATTGGCACACAGAAACATTGACACACCGAAACATTGACACACAGAAACATTGACACACAGAAACATTGACACACCGAAACATTGACACACAGAAACAAACATCCAGACACAAAAGTGACTATGGGAGACAAACATAAGATTTTTGGAGAAGAAGAGAGGAAAATGAAGAAGCAGCAGCAGGAAGAGGATAAAGAGGAAGATAAGGAGAAGAGAGAGAGAGTAAGAAGGGAGTAAGATGAGAAAGACGAGAAAGAGGGAAGAGGATGAATGTAATATAAATACACGATGTATATATGCCAACAATTGTTTTGTTGTAAGTGAAGGGCCTATTTGCAAGCATTTTTTTCGTATTGTGTATAGTAAAGGGCCGATCCAGGCCATCGATTCGTATTGTGTATACTTAAGGGCCGATCCAGGCCATGGATTCGTATTGTGTATAGTAAAGGGCCGATCCAGGCCATGGATTCGTATTGCGTATATTGTGTTATCCACATCCATCAATAGACCATTCGGCATTCACATAACTATGTGTTCACATCACACCGCCCGCCTTTACTTCCCTGAACATTTCCTGGTACCAATTTTAGCATGGGTGGACCCAGAAGCTGAGGTCAATAATAATAATAATAATAATAATGTTTAAAAAATACGCCTCGATGGCTAACGGATATCTGTATCCGAAACATCTACGAAGTATGATAGTTAAGAATATAAACACTGACGCCGTGTTGTTGCCGGCATATCACGTCAGGTGCATGTCGCGGGTTTATATATAGGGTTGTCAGATACGTGGGCACCAAAAGGAGGACAAAATGAGACCCAAAAAAAGAGGACAACGGAGGACATATTGAATGTTTCATTTGAATCGTTCCAGATTAAACCCACAATAAGTACAATTTTATTAGGATAGCTGCCAATAAGTGTATCTTACTCTTATTGAATCGAAGAAACAATTATGTTTAAAAAAAAATAAATATAAATTCAATGGAGGCCTTTTTCAAAATGCTAAAAAACATTATTTAAACAGCCGATCATGAACATTTTTTTTTTTTAAATTCGCATATCCTTTACAGGACATCGCTGTCAACAGCAGCATCTTTCAGCAATCATGAACATAGACGGCAAAAATTACAAATTAACAAAAAAAACAATTTTAATTTGTGTCTTTACTACCGGGACCATTTTGACCATAGAGACTACAGCATAGAGTTAGATTGTTAGTGTTGCCGAATAGAGCAACAGTTAGATTCAAATTATACAAATAAGTGGTGTTTCACATTTGGTATAAATAGCAAAATTAAATAAATATTATTAAGCACTGGGTTTTAATAAAGAAGTAAAAGTTAATATCAAAAAGAGTAATGAGCCCGATATAGATAACAGTTAGAATTACTATAAACGACTAGTTCGCAGAAATACATAGACTTTGTACATTTTAACAATGTAAACATACAGTAGAGTGTAGGTACATTGTAAGTTGTAACGACAATACGTAAAATATTATAACATAAAATATAAGAAAAGCCGGACATTGTAAAGGGTTTTAACTTTGCCTGCCGGACGGAGAATATTAGGCTAAAAAGGATACGCCGAACGTCTGGCAACCCTAGTTATATATCACATGAAGTGAAAAACCAATAATAGTGTGGATGACATACCATAAAAATAGGTTGAGGTGCTAAATAGAACCTGTACTTTTCTATGGATGTGAAATGTGGACAATGAGCAGACAAGCTGAAAAATATCTGCTGGCTGTGGAAATGTGGTTTCTGAGGAAAATGCCAAGAATACCGTGAACAGACAGAACAACTTATTCTTAATTAGATGTTTCACAGATTCCCATCTGTATATCCTTAATTAGATGTTTCACAGATTCCCATCTGTATATCCTTAATTAGATGTTTCACAGATTCCCATCTGTATATCCTTAATTAGATGTTTCACAAATTCCCATCTGTATATCCTTAATTAGATGTTTCACAGATTCCCATCTGTATATCCTTAATTGGATGTTTCACAGATTCCCATCTGTATATCCTTAATTAGATATTTAACAGATTCCCATCTGTATATTCTTAATTAGATATTTCACTGATTCCCATCTGCATATTCTCAATTAGATGTTTCACATATTCCCATTTGTATATTGTTAATTAGATGTTTCACAGATTCCCACCTCTATATTCTTAATTAGATATTTCACAGATTCACATCTGTATATTCTTATTTAGATATTTCACAAATTCCCATCTGTATATTCTTATTTAGATATTTCACAGATTCCCATATGTATATTCTTAATAAGATATTTCACAGATTCTCATCTGTGTATTCTCAATTAGATGTTTCACAGATTCCTATTATTAACATGCAAAAAACGAAAACTATGATAATTAGCTTTGGAAAAGAGAGGTCATCAATGAGTATCACAGTAAACGGGGAGATACTAGAACACGTAACAAGTTTCTACTATCTTGGTCATGTAATAACGTATAATGGCAGAAATGAAACAGAAATCAAAAAGATTATAGGAATGGCCAAAATGCTTTCAACAGCATGAAATTAATATTGTTGTCTTGCCCATCAAGAATGATGATGACCATTCATTTCATCCAGTGGGGTTGAAAGTATGGACCCCTGAGTTCTAAGATGGCTGATAAGGCCTATTTTGGCTCGAAATGTTCTTTGATAATGTGGGCAAAGAATGCTTGACATTCCAGGAGGAGGATCTCCTGCGGTGGTTTTTCTGTCCATCCTTTTCTTCACAGCTCTTGCAGTCCTGGTTGCTTCACAAGTGACTGCACTCCTTGTGTAATGATGTACGACACGAATTTCGGTCATTTGGCAGCAGTCTCCCAGGTGTCAACATGAATTCCAAAATATTTCAGTGAGATTTTCAGAGTGTCTTTTAAGCGCTTCCTCTGGCCACCTTGGGAGCGTTTACCATAACGCAGGTCGCCGTAAAAAATTCGTTTAGGGAGCCTGTGATCTGGCATGCGAGTAAAGTGACCAGCCTAGCGAATCTGATTCTTCATTACCTAAGTGTGGATATTGGGCATGGACGCTCTTTCTAGAACTTCAGTGTCTGGGATCTTGTCTTGCCATTTAATCTTCAATAACATCCTAAGGCAGATTGTGTGGAAGTGGTTTAATTTCCTAATGTGTCGCTGATAAACAGTCCAGGTTTCACAAGCATATAACAGTGTGGATAATATAAATGCTTTATAGACTTTCAGCTGTGTTCGCAGGCTTATCCCATTTCTGTCCCATACATTCTTGTACAGTCTGCCAAAGGCCGCTCTGGCCTTCGAGATTCTTGCATTCACTTCATCATCAATTGTGGCAGCTTGTGACACAATGCTGCCAAGATAGGTGAATTTGTCCACAACACTTAGTCTATGACCGTTCACCTTGATATTCGACATGAGTTGGCACAGGCATATGAGACAGCTGAAACATTGTGTTGCATGGCCGCCTCTGAGTTGGCATATAGAGCGCAATCATCAGCAAACAGCAGTTCTCTGACGGTGTCACTGTTAGTTTTGGTTTTGGCTTTCAGCCTTCTGAGATTGAACAACTTTCCATCCATGCGGTAGTTGATGTCTATTCCAATGCCATTGATCTCGAAAGCATTCGTCAGCATAGCTGAAAACATGAGGCTGAACAGTGTTGGTGCCAGGACACATCCTTGCTTCACGCCATTGGTGACAGCATAGGGCATTTTCCTGTACTCTTGCCTGCATACCATCATGAAATAGCCGCACTATTTGGACAAACGTTCGTGGACAACTATATTTCGCCATAATCTTCCACAGTCCTTCTCTGCTGACTGTATCAAAAGCCTTGGTACGGTCAATGAAAGTGAAGAACATTTCTTAGTTCTGTTCCTGATATTTCTCTTGCAGCCACCTTGCAGCGAAAATCATGTCAACAGTTCCTCGTTCTTTTCTGAAGCCACATTGACTCTCAGGAAGAAGACCTTGATCGAGATGGGCCGCGAGGCGATTGAAAAGAATTCTGGCGAGTATCTTCCCTGCCATTGAGAGCAAGGAGATGCCTCGGTGGTTGTCACAGGATTGGCGGTTTCCTTTACGCTTTAAAGGTGGCCTATTGACGCGTCCTTGAAATCTTGTGGCATGGTCTCGTTCACCCATATGTTTGTAAAGACTTGGTGAAGCTCTGTTAGGACAGGCCCACCTGCCTTGTATATCTCTGCTGGGATGGAGTCCGGACCAGGCGCCTTGCCGCTGGAAAGTTGCTGGATGGCATTGTTTACTTCCACTATGAAATCAGTATTAACATCTAGAAAGATTAACAACGCATTGAAATGAGATTTGTCAAATGTTGCGTATATTCAAAACTACAATATGGCGCGGATCAAGCAACTTGAAAGTCGAATAGAGACCCTGGAGATGTGGATATACAAAAGAATGTGTCGTATTTCATGGAAACAAAAACAATCAAATACAGAGTTTCTAGAAAAACTTGGAATGAAAAGAGAGTTGATGAAAGATATAAAAAAGAAGCAAGTGAAATAGTTCGGCCACATTAAAAGACATAACACTCTTATAAACACCATACTGGAGGGTAAGGTTGAGGGCAAGCGAGCAAGAGGTAGTCAATGATACAAGTGGGAAGATAACATCAGGAGATGGACGAACATAAATCTGACAGAATGTATAATCAAGGCGAGAGACAGACAATGTTGGAGATAGATTGCAGCCAACTTTCATTGTGGAGACGGCACCTGATTGATTGATATTCCGATACAATCGTGTTTGCTTGACTTATTCCCATAATGTGATACGTTCTGCAGTGAGATTATTCTATTGTTTATGTATTGTCCATTGAATGTAAGAAAGAGACTGCAGAAATGCTATATAGAACCAGTTTTGCTGTATGGCAGTGAATCTTGGAATGTAAATGAATAAATTAGGAAGAACTTGGCAGCAACAGAGATGTGGTTCCTGAGACGAATGATGTGAATTCCTTGGACTGCCAAAGTAACTAACAACGATTGCCTGAAAGAGGCTAATGAAACTGGAACAGTATATACAACAATAAGAAAGAGATAAACAGCTTTATTCGATCATATGATGGCAATAGAGGCATTGGAGAACATCGTGACGACTGGAAAGATCAGTGGAAAAAAGAGACAGAGACAGGCCAAGTGAAATGATGCTGGATGAATTGAGACATTGACATGGAAGAATATCAATAAAGTTGATCCAGAACACCAAAGACCGAGATCTGTGGAGAGACATGTTCGCCTACGCCAGCTGGCTAAGGACAGGATGATGATGTATTGTTCACTTACCCAGTTGTTGCTTAAGTTAATATCCACAGTAAGGTCTACAGAAGGCACAGAATTTCTCTGTTGGTTGCCAACATTACCGGTCGTACATGTAATCTAGCACATCCGTATGATCTGTAGTAGCTTTCTGCTTCCTTTCACTCTTAGTCAAGGGGTTTTCTGTGTTGGTTGCCACCATCACCGTTGGAATTCTGGTTTAATCATGTGCGCTCTGTAGTAATTTTATACTTCCCTCCACACTCTTCGGCAAGAGATATTCTTTATTCGTTGTGATGAATACCGTAGAAAGTCTGATTTAAATCACACTCGTCGGATCTGTAGTAGTTTTCCGCTAACTTCCACACTCTTCGTCAAGAGGTGTTTAGTGTTCGTTGCCATCATCACCATTGAAAGTTTTATTTAAATACATCCCTACGAGCCGCAGAAGATTTCTTACTACCTTTCACACTCTTCTGCACTGTGCACTGTGTTGATTGTGAGCATAACCGTGACAAATAAGGTTCTGATCACATCCGTCCGATCTGTAATAGCTTTCCACTTCCTTCAACACTGTCAGAAACAGGTTTTATTTCTTGATTGCCAGTGTCACCTATGATACATCAGTATAACCTGATCACACACGTCCGATCTGTAATAGCTTTCTACTTCCTTCAACACTGTCAGAACAGGTTTTATTTGTTGATTGCCGGAGTCGCCGATGGCACATAAATAATCTGATCACGTCCTACGATATGTAATAGCTTTCCAATTCCTCCCACGCTGACGGAAGCAAAGTTTATTTGTTGATTGCAAGTATCACCGATGATAACATAAATAATCTAATCACATCCGTACGGTCTGTAATAGCTTTTCACTTCCCTCCTGACCATTCCGAAATATTTCATTTGTTGATTGCAAATACCACCGATGTTATGTCTGATATGATTACTTCCGAACGATATATAAACGGTTTCCACCTGCTCCGAAGTTTTAGGCAACAGGTTTTCGCGTTGGATGTTCTGTGTGTGGGACTGTTTGGTGGTAAACAACGCGTGATCGCCTCTAGGTATGCACGCGCGCCTGCTCGTGCGCTGAGTGTGCAGAGGCGTGCACACACGCGCCGGATGTGCTTAGCGGGTGGCGCGCTTTGACTGCTGGCGGCTTCTCTGTGTGAATGACGGACAGCGAGGATGGAGAGGTAGGGGCAGAGGAGAACGGAATTTAGGAAGTCAGTGGTCGTCAGAAATATTGGCAGGCCGTCAGTGCGTGAATAAGTTTAATACGTTTAAAGTATTGATTGGCACAAGTAGAGCAGCAGCGGGAGACTAAAACAGAGAAGTTGTAGCAGGGGGTGCATTGTCATGTTAGTTAGTTAGTTAGTTAGTCAGTCAGTCCAGTCAGTCAGTCAGTCAGTCAGTCAGTCAACAGATCATCCTCATTGCACATCGAACCATTCAGTCCATAAGTGCTCGGATCCCCTCCTCAGTAAATCCCGCATCGTGTAGCGGCTCACGACACCAGTTCTGTGTTGGTTTATTAATCTTCTTTGGCTTCCTGCATAGTGTTCTGTTTTGGCCACATCTCTGTTAACTTGCTGTGATGTCAAAGCATGAAGATTAAACTCGCAGGTGTTGATTCGCACTGGTAGAAAACATGACAATGAAGCAGACGTTCATCCAGCACTTGCCCTGTGGTTAATTTTGCCCTCATAACTTTTTAAGTTATGGTCTCCTTGGCCTAGAGCTTAACGTATTTCTCCGTAATCCCGTATATTCTCGTGAGTAACGTAACCTGCGCGAGAATCCGTAGCGGTTCTCGCCGCGTTGGTAACTTAGGGGTATGTGAGCCGGTCGCTAAGAAAGCAATGGCAAACTACTGAGCGTAGTCTTGCCTAGTACATCAACAGCAGCTGGAAAATGCTGATGTTGACTGCAACGTCCTGTAAAAGGATATGCAACAACAACAACAAAAAACTTTTTAATAAAATATTGCTTATCGTTTGCAGGACGCTGCCGTCAACCCTATGTTTCCCACGGCTTTCTGAAAGTAAGGTCAGCTTTTTAAGTCAAACTTAAGACGATGTAGCGGTTGAACCGTCTACCTTTGTCATCTGCGCACCGGAAATTTAAGAACGAGTGTTCTTATCATTTAAGCCACGTGGCTGTCAGTAGGATACGAAAGAGGACAACATGTAGAACCTGTCACCTGGAAGTGAGATGGCACTTGGCTGGAGAAATAAGTGTTCTTTGTTCTACGCGACAGAAGCTGGCTTGCCTTTCTCTCTCTTTCTCCTCTCTCTCTCTCTCTCTCTCTCTCTCTCTCTCTCTCTCTCTTTCTCTCTCTCTCTCTTAAATCTCTCTCTCTCTCTTTCTCATTTGACGTCCATAAAAAAATTCCAGTTTTAAGTTTTTCTATGCTCAGTTCCGAAACTTTCTGCATAAATAATTAAAACAGGTACCATCTTTGTTCAGTGCCTTAATAAATTGCTTCATCAAGCCAAGCTTTATATGTAATATGGACAGTAGAACTTTTTTTGATCAATGAGAGGCTTGTTGATAATATTTTTTTTCTCCAACTTTTAGTTCATCTTTCAACGTCCACTGTTTCTCTCTCTCTCTCTTCCCCCCCCCCCTCCTCCATTCCATATGTTTTTGCCCTGCTATCCCACAAACATATAAATCTCATCACGTTAAGATCTACACAAACCATCCAGTTATGTTCTAAATACTTGAATATGTTCAGAACTGTGCGTATTGTTGCTTACTCCCCCTTCATTGTAGTAGAATGGGCAATTTGAATTGAGCCATATTTGTTACCATTGTGTAAGAGAACTTCTTTTAGAGCTGTCAATGAAAAGTCGCCACTCACTCATCTAGTGTATAACTTACACCCATTTCGTTTACAAGACCTCCTACATTAGTAGGCAGCACATGTTTATCTTCTTTACAAAAGAATGGAAGAAAAACTTGCTCTCTGCTGGGATAAAATGTAACCTTTTGTCATCACCTCACCTAAAGATAGAATTAGAGGGCTGCAACTCTAGCCCAAGAGAGACAACCGAGTTGCTCAGACTAAGAAAAGTCCAGAACCTTATCGAAGGTCAACCCTCGAGTTCATGGGTCCGTGGACACTAATGTGGCCCGCCTGAAGCGGGGTCCACGAGGAACTCGAACAGGGTTACCGCCCGTCGAATAGCGACACGCGGAAAACCATCAGAGGACAAATGGACTGAGACCAGGCAACAAGTGTCTGCCTGAGAGGGACTCGTTAGCTCTTTGTATAAAGATAGAACATAGGCTAGATAGTGTGCTAGTTTGTTATATGAAATGTTTGATGTTCTATAATCTGTGATATGATGATGATGTAAAGCGCGGGCTGTTTAACCCACTGCGCCAACTGTAGATTGCCACAATAAATCGGCTATATCATAGCGAACGTATTATTGTTTGTATTAATTAACACCTGTGTGAACCCATTAAGTTACCTAGACAAAGTAAGACGTCAACAGGTTTTTGGGGGCTAGTACCGGTTTTGACATAATATGTTATGAAATAACTGTGAAATGTCATGTAAAATTATTTATTCATATCACATTGTTTGGTTAAAATAGAAGAAAATTGTTAACCATAAATTGTTTAACATATTTAGTAGCTATCTAGCAATAGAATAAAAGTAATCAGAATAAGCAGAGTCCCTCAACAGTCTCAAAACAAAGTCCATACCTTACACCACAATATTAGTGGTCTGTTAACGATGTATAACTGTTTAACATAACTATGACATTTTTGTTTTTTTTTTTCGTTGACCGTGACTAATGTTTCTTGCTCTACGAGCAGATTGTGCCGCAAAGAATACCGTGGGCAACACATGTGATTTTTTCAAGCCACTAAATTGTGTGACAGAGAGGACCGCGTGCAACGCAGTGTAACTTTTCCCAGCAGTGACGAAAGAACGACAACATCGAGCGCTACTATTCAGAGCTAAGTTTCAGATCATACTCATTGTAAAGTCTAAGCTGTGCTTCCCATTCTCATTATCATCAATATATTATTGTATTTCATATTTATTTGTTTGTATATTCATGACCTTGCCACCATTATAACCGTGCATTTTGATTTACACATTAGTAAGCAAGGTAGGCAACCAAATTTTTCTACACACCAGTTTTTGTTAAGGGAAATAACTCTATAAACATTACTAATAAATAAAATCCAAAATGTCAAGCTTAGATAAATGCATTGAGCAGGGAATGAAGTTAGGTTATAAAGAAGAGAAACTGTCAGAATGGGCACAGAAAACGCACGCAGAAAATATTGCCCGTGAAGAAAGAGCAATAGAAAGAGAAGAAAGAAAATTGCAACAAGAAGCAGAGGAAAGAAAATTGCAAAGAGAGACCGAAGAAAGAAAATTGCAACAAGATGCAGAGGAAAGAAAATTGCAAAGAGAGACCGAAGAAAGAAAATTGCAACAAGATACAGAGGAAAGAAAATTGCAAAGAGAGATCGAAGAAAGAAAATTACAACAAGATGCAGAGGAAAGAAAATTGCAACTAGAGGCAACGGAAAAGAAATTGCAAATGGAGCTCGACGCAGCGGCCAAGCAAGCCCAGTTGAACGCTGATACACAGTTGAAATTGAAACAGATGGAAATAGAGTCCAACACAGAGATATCAATAAACAAATTAAGAAATAAAGAAGAGGAACAGAAATATAGTAAATATAAAGGCCTCGTTAAGGGTTTCTGTGCAGGAGATTCCATCTCCGCCTATTTAGAAAATTTCGAATGTCTCATGGCCTACCATAAAATCATTAAGGCAGATTGGGCGTTTATACTCATGAGAAATCTGGCTCTCGAGCCGCTTAAAGTAATAGAAACAGTACCACAAGAGATGCGAAAAGACTACGAATACCTCAAACAACGCATTCTCCAACATTTTTCGTTAGACACTGCAGGGTACCAACAACAATTTGCAAAATTAGCTCCCCAACCAAACCAAACATTCATAGATTATGTTAGTACAGTACAAGACATATGCACTAAATGGATAAACTCGGCGAAAACCAACAATAGCCACGATAAACTTAAAGAACTAATCATCATAGATAAAATTGTGAACACCATCCCCACACCGTTTGCAAAATTTTTAAAACAGATGGATTGCAAAACCATCCAAGAAATTGAATCCAAAGGCAATGCATTCTACATAGCAAACAGGGATATATTTCAACTCAACATTAGCCACAATGACACAGCAGCTGCAGTAATAAATACCAAGTACTCCAAGCAAACACAAGGCAAATTTAAACCGCGATCCAACAGTGATAAAGTAGCAAAATGCCAGTATTGCAGTTTGACACACAACGCTTACGAAATGTGCGACAAGTCACCGAACTATCCCCACCACCTAAAAATGATGGTGGATAAACAGAAAGCAAAACGTAACGCGTACCAAAAGGCTGTAAAATGTTACTTTTGCAGAAGCTGGGGACATTATTCACGATATTGTGAAGGTCGTAAGTTACTGAAGCAAGCTAACGCTGCATTAGTAGCAACGTCTTCTGATGATGAGACGGATTCACTGATTGAAGGTTATAATCAGCATGACAATGAAAGCGAGCTTGGTAATGCTGTACATATAGTTAACACCATTGTAGATGAAACATGTAACGCTTGCACGAAATTCCAACTAGATCCATCATTACCATGTGGCCACACGATACCTATTGCAAATGAGACAGCCAACGCTGCTTTGTCAGCCACAGGGAAGCTAACATTTTGACAGGCTTCGTGAACAGGAAAAAGTGCTCATTAATCCGCGATACCGGGGCAACGCTCTGTGGGGTAAAGAAAACATTAGTCAACACCACAGACTACACAGACAGACATGTTAACTGTCGCACATTTTCAGGTACGATAGAAAGATACCCCCTTGCGATGGTCGAAATTCAAACACCATATATATCAGGACAAACTTTTGTGCGCTGTCCTTGAAGACCCAATCGCAGATATCATACTTGGGAATTTACCTAACATCCATCCATGCTCTGACAAAGAAATTAAAGACTGGAAGAAAAAACACGGTATCCACCACACAAATACCGATATTAAAGAGAAACACCATGTTAATTTGTCTCATAACTGCCAAAATACCAAGGGAGACAAACACTGAGGTTATTCAAAAAGAATTTACCGAGGTGTACAACGCAGGGGCGGTCGAATCTTTTAACGAGACGACCGAATTAAAACCTCGAATTGAGGTCACTCCCATGCTACAAAGTACCAAACCTGTAAATGTGTTACAAAACACACACGACACAAACGCCATTACACGACAGACAACCCACAAAACCAACACGGACCAACTACAACAACCATTAGAAACATTCGCACCCAACTCAACTAACATCAATATTGGAAAAGAACAGAAATGTTCAAAAACATTTGTATCAAAACCATGTTACAGATTGAAATTGCTTGTATTATTATTGTATATTTTATGTAACAATTGTATTGAAACCTCTTGGCACGGATCTCTTGAAAGTATCAGAACAATTTCTGGACTTGAGTACAAAATTTCAGTACATGGAAAAGTGGACATATTCAATCTAAATGGGTTGAAACTAGACTATGCTAAACAAGACACGGAAACGAGTAGACAAATGAAACGAACTGATGACAAAAACAAAAGGACAATCACCCAACTGAATGACAGTCCGTCCTATGCCAGACATGACAGTGACACAAATGAACAGACGCAACAAACTGTTTCAGCAGTCAGTAATTTAGTTGTCTTTTTATCTTGAGGCCAACAGTTCTGAAGATTCCGTGGAGAGATATAGATCTCAGATTAGACCAGTGTTTCCCAACCTTTTTTGTACCATGCCCCACTTAAGCCTTTCTAAAATTCATATTGCCCCCCTCCCCGCCCCATGCCCCCCCCCCCTCAACATATACATTATTTTTAATATTCAAAAATTGAAATGTTCACTAAAGAAACTTGAATGATAGGTTTTAGGAAGAAATCACTAGGTAATTATTGAGCAAACACAGTAAGTAAATTTTCAAAAACATATAATGGAGAACTGAAATTCAAGTACAAAATAATTTTAATGAAAGATTTTTCTATATTATTTTAATTATTAGTAATTATTTATTATTTAAATTTAGTGAGATCCTTGCGCTTGATGCTTGCTGCAAAGAGATCTTATGTCAGTTTCCAATTTAGTTAACTTCAGTCTCAAGTCTCCCCGTTTTGTTATATTCAGCCGATTACTTCCATTTTCGAATTGCCCCCCTTAACAGTCAAATTGCCCCCCTGTGGGGCGTGGGCCCCACGTTGGGAAACACTGGATTAGACCATTCAGTTCACGCTGGTCGAAGCTTTCACCAGCTGGAGAATTATCTTCGTAATCACCATGACTGTCATTTGTCAGTCAACATGCCACTGCTGTCTCGGTTAATCCGAAGTCAGGCTGAAAGTTGGAATTGGGATGTGATCCCCGTGTGGAACAGGTCGTCTAACAGAATCGAAATTTCGATATGCCCATTTTTTTGGTGTTTCTCCCCCCCCCCCCCCCCCCCATTAATTCCCTTAATATTGACAAACACATATTTTGCAAATAATATGAGGAGGCACAGACTTTCCCTGGTCACCTAGTTTTACTCTATAGTAAGCAAAGTATGCCTTTTTCACAAAAATAGTAATATGCTTCTTATGCTCTTCTTTCAAAGTGTACTCTCCACAAATATATTTTTTTCCCAGAGCTTTATACAGAAAATACTGTAACATTATTAATTAAATACACAAAGAGAACAAGGGGAAGGCAGAGAAGTAAATACCTGGATGGCTTGGCCACTTGGTATGGTCGAGACAAGAACATTGAGCTGATCCACGACTTTGGTGACCAAGTGAGATAGCGAATCATGACGGCCCACGCTTATCGACATGGCAGATGATGAACACAAATGCATGTATCGCAAAACTAAAGCTGCGACTACCAATACATATAATTTTTGGATGTAGCAGGCCCCATGTATGCAATATCAGTTGTCAAATATTTGGCACCCCCCCCCCCCCACAAAAAAAATTGTGTTGTTTTGCTCTGTGTTATTATTAGACTTGGATTAGACTTGGGTTGGCAATGTCTCTCCCGCAGGTGTGTGGTTCCTCGTTGTCAACAAACACCCACCCAATGCCCGGGGGAATCAAAGTTGATATAAAGAAAGGGAAGTCAAAGTCAAACTAACCAGAAATTCGATCACAGCGAGCCAAACACGGAGCCCATTCGTGACCACTCACTCAGAGCTGCAGACACAGTTCCGTATTCGATTTGTTTCGCTAAGTGCGTTACTATTTTGAAACCAGCGGCAGAAACCAAGGGGATATGAACCTAATGGCTGGGCACTGAGAAGTTGCCGTATTGTCAGAGATCGTTAGTTCGCAGATTTGGAGTTGTGGGTGGGTCGTTGGTCGTCTGGTGTGTGTGTGTGTGTGTGTGTGTGTGTGTGTGTGTGTGTGTGTGTGTGTGTGTGTGTGTGTGAAGCTGTGGGTGGATTATTGGTCGTCTCGTGTGTGTGTGTGTGTGTGTGTGCGTGTGTGTGTGTGTGCGCGCAGTTGTGGGGTGTGGAATTGTGGGTATGTGGAGTTGTGGGTGGGTCATTGGTCGTCTGGTGATCCACACAGAAACAAACATCCATACAGAATATTGACATACAGAAACAAACATCCATACAGAATATTGGCATACGTAAACAAACATCCTCACAGAATATTGACACACACAGAAACAAACATCCATACAGAATATTGACATACAGAAATAAACATCCATACAGAATATTGACATACAGAAACAAACATCCGTACAGAATATTGACATACAGAAACAAACATCCGTACAGAATATTGGCATACGTAAACAAACATCCTCACAGAATATTGACACACACAGAAACAAACATCCATACAGAATATTGACATACAGAAACAAACATCCATACAGAATATTGGCATACGTAAACAAACATCCTCACAGAATATTGACACACACAGAAACAAACATCCATACAGAATATTGACATACAGAAATAAACATCCATACAGAATATTGACACACACAGAAACAAACATCTATACAGAATATTGACATACAGAAATAAACATCCGTACAGAATATTGACATACAGAAATAAACATCCATACAGAATATTGACATACAGAAATAAACATCCATACAGAATATTGACATACAGAAATAAACATCCGTACAGAATATTGACATACAGAAATAAACATCCGTACAGAATATTGACATACAGAAATAAACATCTATACAGAATATTGACACACACAGAAACAAACATCTATACAGAATATTGACATACAGAAATAAACATCCGTACAGAATATTGACATACAGAAATAAACATCCATACAGAATATTGACATACAGAAACAAACATCCGTACAGAATATTGACATACAGAAACAAACATCCGTACAGAATATTGACATACAGAAATAAACATCCATACAGAATATTGAACACACAGAAACAAACATCTATACAGAATATTGACATACAGAAACAAACATCCATACAGAATATTGACATACAGAAATAAACATCCATACAGAATATTGACACACACAGAAACAAACATCTATACAGAATATTGACATACAGAAATAAACATCCGTACAGAATATTGACATACAGAAATAAACATCCATACAGAATATTGACATACAGAAACAAACATCCGTACAGAATATTGACATACAGAAACAAACATCCGTACAGAATATTGACATACAGAAATAAACATCCATACAGAATATTGACACACACAGAAACAAACATCCGTACAGAATATTGACATACAGAAACAAACATCCGTACAGAATATTGACATACAGAAACAAACATCCGTACAGAATATTGACATACAGAAACAAACATCCATACAGAATATTGACACACACAGAAACAAACATCCATACAGAATATTGACACACAGAAACAAACATCCATACAGAATATTGACACACAGAAACAAACATCCATACAGAATATTGACACACAGAGACAAACGTCCACACAGAACAATAACACAGAGAGACAAACACCAACACATACCATTGGCACACACAGAAACAAACATCCACACATAACATTGGCACACAGAGAAACAAACATCCACACATAATATTGACCCAGAAACAAACATCTACACAGAATGACACACCGATGCATTAGCACACAGAAACATTGACAAACATCAATGTTTAATTGACACACAGAAACATTGACACAAAGAATCAAACATCCACACAGAACATTCACACACCGAAACATTGACACACAGAAACATTCACATACAGAAACATTGACACACAGAAACATTGACACACAGAAACATTGGCACACAGAAACATTGACACACCGAAACATTGACACACAGAAACATTGACACACCGAAACATTGACACACTGAAACAAACATCCAAACACAAAAGTGACTATGGGAGACAAACATAAGATTTTTGGAGAAGAAGAGAGGAAAATGAAGAAGCAGCAGCAGAAAGAGGAAAATAAGGAGAAGAGAGAGTAAGAAGGGAGTAAGATGAGAAAGAAGAGAAAGAGGGAAGAGGATGAATGTAATATAAATACACGATATATATGCCAACAATTGTTTTGTTGTAAGTGAAGGGCCTATTTGCAAGCATTTTTTTCGTTTTGTGTATAGTAAAGGGCCGATCCAGGCCATCGATTCGTATTGTGTATAGTAAAGGGCCGATCCAGGCCATCGATTCGTATTGTGTATAGTAAAGGGCCGATCCAGGCCATCGATTCGTATTGTGTATACTAAAGGGCCGATCCAGGCCATGGATTCGTATTGTGTATAGTAAAGGGCCGATCAAGGTTATGGATTCTTATTGTGTATAGTAAAGGGCCGATCCAGGCCATGGATTCGTATTGTGTATAGTAAAGGGCCGATCCAGGCCATGGATGCGTATTGCGTATATTGTGTTATCCCCATCCATCAATAGACCATTTGGCATTCACATGACTATGTGTTCACATCACACCGCCCGCCTTTACTTCCCTCTACATTACCTGGTACCAATTTTAGCATGGGTGGACCCAGAAGCTGAGGTCAATAATAATAATAATAATAATGTTTAAAAAATACGCCTCTATGGCTAACGGATATCTGTATCCGAAACATCTACGCATTAAAGTATGATAGTTAAGAATATGCTGGTCTCTCTGGCTGTGGGGTTACAACACTTTCTCTCTGTAATCCCGTTTATCACGCAGAGTCTCGACCCCCGCTCGTGACTTGCGGGATACTGAGCCGGCAGCTCAGAAAGCAATGGCAAACTACTGAGCGTAATCTTGCCAAGAGATCAACATACAGCTGAAAGATGCTGGTGTTGACAGCTACGTCCTGTAAAGGATATGCTAAAAAAAAGTTAAGAATATAAACACTGACGCCGTGTTTTTGCCGGCATATCACGTCAGGTGCAAGCCGCGGGCTTATATATAGGGTTGTCAGATACGTGGGCAACAAAGAGGGCAAAGGAGGACATATTGAATGTTTCATTTGAATCATTCCAGATTAAACTCACAATAAGTACAATTTTATTAGAATAGCTGCCAATATGTGTATCTTACTCTTATTGAATCGAAGAAACAATTATGTTTAAAAAAAATTAATATAAATTCAATAGAGGCCTTTTTCAAAATGCTAAAAAACATTATTTAAACAGCCGATCATGAACATTTTTTTTTTTAAATTCGCATATCCTTTACAGGACATCGCTGTCAACAGCAGCATCTTTCAGCAATCATGAACATAGACGGCAAAAATTACAAATTAACAAAAAAACAATTTTAATTTGTGTCTTTACTACCGGGACCATTTTGACCATAGAGACTACAGCATAGAGTTAGATTGTTAGTGTTGCCGAATAGAGCAACAGTTAGATTCAAATTATACAAATAATTGGTGTTTCACATTTGGTATAAATAGCAAAATTAAATAAATATTATTAAGCACTGGGTTTTAATAAAGAAGTAAAAGTTAATATCAAAAAGAGTAATGAGCCCGATATAGATAACAGTTAGAATTACTATAAACGACTAGTTCGCAGAAATACATAGACTTTGTACATTTTAACAATGTAAACATACAGTAGAGTGTAGGTACATTGTAAGTTGTAACGACAATACGTAAAATATTATAACATAAAATATAAGAAAAGCCGGACATTGTAAAGGGTATTAACTTTGCCTGCCGGACGGAGAATATTAGGCTAAAAAGGATACGCCGAACGTCTGGCATCCCTAGTTATATATCACATGAAGTGAATAAACGAATAATAGTGTGGATGACATACCATAAAAATAGGTTGAGGTGCTAAATAGAACCTGTACTTTTCTATGGATGTGAAATGTGGACAATGAGCAGACAAGCTGAAAAATATCTGCTGGCTGGGATTTTGTGGTTTCTGAGGAAAATGCCAAGAATATCGTGAACAGACAGAACAACTTATTCTTAATTAGATGTTTCACAGATTCCCATCTGTATATCCTTAATTAGATGTTTCACAGATTCCCATCTGTATATCCTTAATTAGATGTTTCACAGATTCCCATCTGTATATCCTTAATTAGATGTTTCACAAATTCCCATCTGTATATCCTTAATTAGATGTTTCACAGATTCCCATCTGTATATCCTTAATTAGATATTTAACAGATTCCCATCTGTATATTCTTAATTAGATATTTCACTGATTCCCATCTGCATATTCTCAATTAGATGTTTCACATATTCCCATTTGTATATTGTTAATTAGATGTTTCACAGATTCCCACCTCTATATTCTTAATTAGATATTTCACAGATTCACATCTGTATATTCTTATTTAGATATTTCACAAATTCCCATCTGTATATTCTTATTTAGATATTTCACAGATTCCCATATGTATATTCTTAATAAGATATTTCACAGATTCTCATCTGTGTATTCCCAATTAGATGTTTCACAGATTCCTATTATTAACATGCAAAAAACGAAAACTATGATAATTAGCTTTGGAAAAGAGAGGTCATCAATGAGCATCACAGTAAACGGGGAGATACTAGAACACGTAACAAGTTTCTACTATCTTGGTCATGTAATAACGGATAATGGCAGAAATGAAACAGAAATCAAAAAGATTATAGGAATGGCCAAAATGCTTTCAACAGCATGAAATTAATATTGTTGTCTTGCCCATCAAGAATGATGATGACCATTCATTTCATCCAGTGGGGTTGAAAGTATGGAGCCCGTGAGTTCTAAGATGGCTGATAAGACCTATTTTGGCTCGAAATGTTCTTTGACTAATGTGGGCAAAGAATGCTTGACATTCCAGGAGGAGGATCTCCTGCAGTGGTTTTTCTGTCCAGCCTTTTCTTCACAGCTCTTGCAGTCCTGGTTGCTTTACAAGTGACTGCACCCTTGTGTAATGATGTACGCCACGAATTTCGGTCTTTTGGCAGCAGTCTCCCAGGTGTCAACATGAATTCCAAAATATTTCAGTGAGATTTTCAGAGTGTCTTTTAAGCGCTTCCTCTGGCCGCCTTGGGAGCGTTTACCATAACGCAGGTCGCCGTAAAAAATTCGTTTAGGGAGCCTGTGATCTGGCATGCGAGTCAAGTGACCAGCCTAGCGAATCTGATTCTTCATTACCCTAGTGTGGATATTGGGCATGGACGCTCTTTCTAGAACTTCAGTGTCTGGGATCTTGTCTTGCCATTTAATCTTCAATAACATCCTAAGGCAGATTGTGTGGAAGTGGTTTAATTTCCTAATGTGTCGCTGATAAACAGTCCAGGTTTCACAAGCATATAACAGTGCGGATAATATAAATGCTTTATAGACTTTCAGCTGTGTTCGCAGGCTTATCCCATTTCTGTCCCATACATTCTTGTACAGTCTGCCAAAGGCCGCTCTGGCCTTCGAGATTCTTGCATTCACTTCATCATCAATTGTGGCAGCTTGTGACACAATGCTGCCAAGATAGGTGAATTTGTCCACAACACTTAGTCTATGACCGTTCACCTTGATATTCGACATGAGTTGGCACAGGCATATGAGACAGCTGAAACATTGTGTTGCATGTCCGCCTCTGAGTTGGCATATAGAGCGCAATCATCAGCAAACAGCAGTTCTCTGACGGTGTCACTGTTAGTTTTGGTTTTGGCTTTCAGCCTTCTGAGATTGAACAACTTTCCATCCATGCGGTAGTTGATGTCTATTCCAATGCCATTGATCTCGAAAGCATTCGTCAGCATAGCTGAAAACATGAGGCTGAACAGTGTTGGTGCCAGGACACATCCTTGCTTCACGCCATTGGTGACAGCATAGGGCTCAGACCGTTCACCATTTTCCTGTATTCTTGCCTGCATACCATCATGAAATAGCCGCACTATTTGGACAAACATTCGTGGACAACTATATTTCGCCATAATCTTCCACAGTCCTTCTCTGCTGACTGTATCAAAAGCCTTGGTAAGGTGAATGAAAGTGAAGAACATTTCTTAGTTCTATTCCTGATATTTCTCTTGCAGCTACCTTGCAGCGAAAATCATGTCAACAGTTCCTCGTTCTTTTCTGAAGCCACATTGACTCTCAGGAAGAAGACCTTGATCGAGATGGGCCGTGAGGCGATTGAAAAGAATTCTGGCGAGTATCTTCCCTGCGATTGAGAGCAATGAGATGCCTCGGTGGTTGTCACGGGATTGGCGGTTTCCTTTACGCTTTAAAGGTGGCCTATTGACGCGTCCTTGAAATCTTGTGGCATGGTCTCGTTCACCCATATGTTTGTAAAGACTTGGTGAAGCTGCTCTGTTAGGACCGGCCCAACTGCCTTGTATATCTCTGCTGGGATGGAGTCCGGACCAGGCGCCTTGCCGCTGGAAAGTTGCTGGATGGCATTGTTTACTTCCACTATGAAACCTGATTAACATCTAGAAAGATTAACAACGCATTAAAATGAGATTTGTCAAATGTTTCGTATATTCAAAACTACTATATGGCGCGGATCAAGCAACTAGAAAGTCGAATAGAGACCCTGGAGATGTGGATATACAAAAGAATGTGTCGTATTTCATGGAAACAAAAACAATCAAATACAGAGGTTCTAGAAAAACTTGGAATGAAAAGAGAGTTGATGAAAGATATTAAAAAAGAAGCAAGTGAAATAGTTCGGCCACATTAAAAGACATAACACTCTTATAAAAACCATACTGGAGGGTAAGGTTGAGGGCAAGCAAGCAAGAGGTAGTCAACGATACAAGTGGGAAGATAACATCAGGAGATGGACGAACATAAATCTGACAGAATGTATAATCAAGGCGAGAGACAGACAATGTTGGAGATAGATTGCAGCCAACTTTCATTGTGGAGACGGCACCTGATTGATTGATATTCCGATACAATCGTGTTTGCTTGACTTATTCCCATAATGTGATACGTTCTGCAGTGAGATTATTCTATTGTTTATGTATTGTCTATTGAATGTAAGAAAGAGACTGCTGAAATGCTATACAGAACCAGTTTTGCTGTATGGCAGTGAATCTTGGAATGTAAATGAATAAATTAGGAAGAACTTGGCAGCAACAGAGATGTGGTTCCTGAGACGAATAATGTGAATTCCTTGGACTGCCAGAGTAACTAACAACGATTGCCTGAAAGAGGCTAATGAAACTGGAACAGTATATACAACAATAAGAAAGAGATAAACAGCTTTATTCGATCATGTGATGGCAATAGAGACATTGGAGAACATCGTGACGACTGGAAAGATCAGTGGAAAAAAGAGACAGCGACAGGCCAAGTGAAATGATGCTGGATGAATTGAGACATTGACATGGAAGAATATCAATAAAGTTGATCCAGAACACCAAAGACCGAGATCTGTGGAGAGACATGTTCGCCTACGCCAGCTGGCTAAGGACAGGATGATGATGTATTGTTCACTTACCCAGTTTTGCTTAAGTTAATATCCACAGTAAGGTCTACAGAAGGCGCAGAATTTCTCTGTTGGTTGCCAACATTACCGGTCGTACATGTAATCTAGCACATCCGTATGATCTGTAGTAGCTTTCTGCTTCCTTTCACTCTTAGTCAAGGGGTTTTCTGTGTTGGTTGCCACCATCACCGTTGGAATTCTGGTTTAATCACTTCGTGTGCGCTCTGTAGTAATTTTATACTTCCTTCCACACTCTTCGGCAAGAGATATTCTTCATTCGTTGTGATGAATACCGTAGAAAGTCTGATTTAAATCACACTCGTCGGATCTGTAGTAGTTTTCCGCTAACTTCCACACTCTTCGTCAAGAGGTGTTTAGTGTTCGTTGCCATCATCACCATTGAAAGTTTTATTTAAATACATCCCTACGAGCCGCAGAAGATTTCTTACTACCTTTCACACTCTTCTGCACTGTGCACTGTGTTGATTGTGAGCATAACCGTGACAAATAAGGTTCTGATCACATCCGTCCGATCTGTAATAGCTTTCCACTTCCTTCCACACTGTCAGAAACAGGTTTTATTTCTTGATTGCCAGTGTCACCTATGATACATCAGTATAACCTGATCACACACGTCCGATCTGTAATAGCTTTCTACTTCCTTCAACACTGTCAGAAACAGGTTTTATTTGTTGATTGCCGGAGTCGCCGATGGCACATAAATAATCTGATCACGTCCTACGATATGTAATAGCTTTCCAATTCCTCCCACGCTGACGGAAGCAAAGTTTATTTGTTGATTGCAAGTATCACCGATGATAATATAAATAATCTAATCACATCCGTACGGTCTGTAATAGCTTTTCACTTCCCTCCTGACCATTCCGAAATATTTCATTTGTTGATTGCAAATACCACCGATGTTATGTCTGATATGATTACTTCCGAACGATATATAAACGGTTTCCACCTGCCTCCGAAGTTTTAGGCAACAGGTTTTCGCGTTGGATGTTCTGTGTGTGGGACTGTTGGTGGTAAACAACGCGTGATCGCCTCTAGGTATGCACGCGCGCCTGCTCGTGCGCTGAGTGTGCAGAGGCGTGCACACACGCGCCGGATGTGCTTAGCGGGTGGCGCGCTTTGACTGCTGGCGGCTTCTCTGTGTGAATGACGGACAGCGAGGATGGAGAGGTAGGGGCAGAGGAGAACGGAATTTAGGAAGTCAGTGGTCGTCAGAAATATTGGCAGGCGTCAGTGCGTGAATAAGTTTAATACGTTTAAAGTATTGATTGGCACAAGTAGAGCAGCAGCGGGAGACTAAAACAGAGAAGTTGTAGCAGGGGGTGCATTGTCATGTTAGTTAGTTAGTTAGTTAGTCAGTCAGTCAGTCAGTCAGTCAGTCAGTCAGTCAGTCAACAGATCATCCTCATTGCACATCGAACCATTCAGTCCATAAGTGCTCGGATCCCCTCCTCAGTAAATCCCGCATCGTGTAGCGGCTCACGACACCAGTTCTGTGTTGGTTTATTAATCTTCTTTGGCTTCCTGCATAGTGTTCTGTTTTGGCCACATCTCTATTAACTTGCTGTGATGTCAAAGCATGAAGATTAAACTCGCAGGTGTTGATTCGCACTGGTAGAAAACATGACAATGAAGCAGACGTTCATCCAGCACTTGCCCTGTGGTTAATTTTGCCCTGTGGTTAATTTTGCCCTCATAATTTTTAAGTTATGGTCTCCTTGGCCTAGAGCTTAACGTATTTCTCCGTAATCCCGTATATTCTCGTGAGTAACGTAACCTGCGCGAGAATCCGTAGCGGTTCTCGCCGCGTTGGTAACTTAGGGGTATGTGAGCCGGCCGCTAAGAAAGCAATGGCAAACTACTGAGCGTAGTCTTGCCTAGTACATCAACAGCAGCTGGAAAATGCTGATGTTGACTGCAACGTCCTGTAAAAGATATGCAACAACAACAACAAAAAAACTTTTTAAATAAAATATTGCTTATCGTTTGCAGGACGCTGCCGTCAACCCTATGTTTCCCACGGCTTTCTGAACGTAAGGTCAGCTTTTTAAGTCAAACTTAAAGACGATGTAGCGGTTGAACCGTCTACCTTTGTCATCTGCGCACCGGAAATTTAAGAACGAGTGTTCTTATCATTTAAGCCACGTGGCTGTCAGTAGGATACGAAAGAGGACAACATGTAGAACCTGTCACCTGGAAGTGAGATGGCACTTGGCTGGAGAAATAAGTGTTCTTTGTTCTACGCGACAGAAGCTGGCTTGCCTTTCTCTCTCTTTCTCCTCTCTCTCTCTCTCTCTCTCTCTCTCTCTCTCTCTCTCTCTTTCTCTCTCTCTCTCTTAAATCTCTCTCTCTCTCTTAAATCTCTCTCTCTAGCTCTCTCTCTCTCTCTCTTAAATCTCTCTCTCTCTCTCGCTCTCTCCACAATCGCAAGTTGTCCGTGATGTTGATACATGTATCCGTTGATTGCCATATTGAGTCTTTGAACGTGTCTGTCTGTCTGTCTGTCTGTCTGTCTGTCTGTCTGTCTGCCTACATGTCTATTTGCTGCCTCTGTCTGTCTGCTGCCTCTATCTATCTGTCTGTCTATCTGCTGCCTCTATCTATCTGTCTGTCTATGTACTGCCTCTGTATATCTATCTGTCTGCTGCCTCTATCTATCTGTCTGTCTGTCTGCTGCCTCTGTCTACCTGTTTTCTGTCTGTCAGTCTGTCTGTCTGTCTGTCTGTCTGCTGCCTCTATCTATCTATCTATCTATCTATCTAGCTATCTATCTATCTATCTATCTATCTATCTATCTATCTATCTATCTATCTATCTGTCTGTCTGTCTGTCTGTCTGTCTGTCGTCCGTCCATCCGTCCGTCCGTCCGTCTACCTCTGTCTGTCTGCCTACATCTATCTATTCTGTCTGTCTATCTAGCTGTCCTGTTCTGTCTTCTGTCTCTCTGTCTGTCTGCTGCCGCTATCTGTCTGTCTGCCTGCCTACATGTCTGTCTGTCAGCCTCTGCCCATCAGTCCTGTCTGTCTGCCTGTCTGTCCTGTCTGCCTGCCTGCCTGTCTGCTTGCCTGCCTGCCTACCGGCCTGTCTCTGTCTATCTGCCTATCTGCCTTTCTATCTATGAACTGTGTGTATGTGCATGTGAGTATACGAGCAGGTGAATGAGTGAATGTGTGTGAGCAAGTGTATGTACGTGTATGTGTGAGTATATAAGTGTATGTAAGTGTTGTAAGAATGTAGGTATTTGAATATGACTGTTCGCGCTTGCATCTGTGTGTGCACGAGAGAGAGAGAGAGAGAGAGAGAGAGAGAGAGAGAGAGAGAGAGAGAGAGAGAGAGAGAGAGAGAGAGAGAGAGAACGAACGAACGAACGAGCATACTTTATTTTCAAAGGGTAACAAATTGGGCACGCAGGCCCGTCTTACATTCGGCCCTTCCATTCACTCATCTTTCTTTCATCAACAGTGCATAGGAAAAAACATTGTCTCATGAATTTTGTAAACATAAACAATGCATATTACTATGTTATGAGACACATCCACCACCCACCCACCCCCCATTCACTCCAACTCCCCCACCCAACCACACACATAACCCACACACACATACATTCCC
Organism: Cepaea nemoralis; assembly: GCA_014155875.1. Classification (NCBI taxonomy): domain Eukaryota; kingdom Metazoa; phylum Mollusca; class Gastropoda; order Stylommatophora; family Helicidae; genus Cepaea; species Cepaea nemoralis. Next base: position 76,375 of record JACEFZ010014749.1, on the reverse strand, counting down.
CCACCCATCCACCACATCCCTACACGTACACGTCTCCCCACCCACACACACCTCTCACCCACCACACATCCCATCCACCCACACCCCAAGCACACATACATTCAATAACCCACACATCCCCCACCTACACACATCTCCCCACCCACTCACATATCCTCTACCCGTCCCATTACCCACCAACAATCACTCACCCACATATCCTCCTCCACCCACACACCTCCACCCACTCAGCCAAACACACATTCCTCAACCACACACACATCTCCCCGTCAACTCACATATTCCGCACCTACCCACACACAAATTCCGCACCCACCCACATAATCTCCCATCTCCCCCAGCCCACTCACAGATCCCGAGCCCACACCTACAAACATCCCCCACCATCTCCTAACCTGCACACACTCACCCACCCACATATCCTCTACCCACCCACACATCCTCTACCCACCCATCCCCCAACCAAACATCCTTTAACCACACACCCTTACTCATATACAATCACCCACCCACACATTCTCTACCCAAACACACATCCTCCATCCACCCATCCCCCAGCCACACATCCCTTAACCACACACCCCTACCCATATACACACACATCCCCACCCACCAACACATCCCCCATTCACAAACACACACCTCCCATCCACGCACACACACAACCCACACACACATCCCCAACTCATACACTCATCCCCTCACACATCCCTAGACACACGTACTTATCCCTCAACCACTAACACCCACATATCCCTTACCCACTCATCAACACATACATCTCCTATCTACCCACCCACACTCACACACCCCAACAACCCATCTAAGCACACATTCCCACCCTCACACACATCCTTCATCAACCCGCAAACCCAACCAAACCTTCACCCACCCACACACACATCATTTATCCACACCCTGCTCTCCTCCCACACAACACCACATCCACACACATCCCAAAGACACATCCCTCACCCACACACACATCTCCCCACACATCTCCTACCCATACACACATCCCACAACTACAATCACCCTCACACCCACACATACATCCTCCATCCAGCCACACACCCCCACCCAGCCAGACATATCCCCCACCCACACTACACATCTCCAAATCCATCACCCACACCCATCATGCACCCCTCCCCAACCCACATACATCCCCCACACATATCTCACCCACACACACTCCCCACCCATCCACCCAAACATCCCACACCCAGACACATCCCTCACCCACACCCCCAAACCCACAACCACCCTCACCTGCACACATCACCCACCCACCACATATCCCCACACCCACATCTCCCCACCCATACATATACCCCCACCCATCCCATAACCCACCATCGATCATCCACCAACATATCCTCCACCACCCACTCACCCACAACCACCTAGCCAAACACACATCCCCACCCACACACACATCTCCCCGCCAATCGATACATCCCGCACGTACCCACACACAAATCCCCCACCCACCCACACAATCCCACCCCACCCACCCACACACACACACACATCCCCCCATCCCCCAACCTACTATTATGATCAAACTCCCACACTTTACACACACATACAGTGACGATTGTCGTGAGCATTGTCGCAAAATTGTAAAGAAAATGGAGAAAAATTGTACATATACATTTTGTAACTTAAAAATTAGTGATGCAATTCAACTCTCTCTCTCTCTCTCTCTCTCTCTCTCTCTCTCTCTCTCTCTCTCTCTCTCTCTCTCTCTCTCTCTCTCTCTCTCTCTCTCTCTCTCTCTCTCTCTCTCTCTCTCTCTCTGTCTCTCTCTCTCTCTCTCTCTCTCTCTCTCTCTCTCTCATACTCTCTAATTCTCTCACCCACTCTACAGTGATGTACATGTGTTCATGTTATAAATTAAAACATCAGTTGGCATTCAAAAAGGTAATATGAACATGAGAATACACAACATATATGGAATAGCATGTTACATGATATGCGTGCGCTTAAATCTCTCTCTCGCTTTCTCTGTCTTTCTCGCTCTCTTCTCACTAACACACACCCATAGACACTCACGAACAATGGCCGCACACATACACACATTAACAAATCCATTCTTCCACTGTCTTCTCTCGTTCGCTCACTCTCCCCCCCCCCCCCCTTCTCTCTCTCTCTCTCTCTCTCTCTCTCTCTCTCTCTCTCTCACACACACACACACACCACACTCGCAATCACTATTTCACCCATTAAGTCACTCTCTCCATCTTTCACTTACTCAATATCACACTCTCTTTCACTCTAACTCACACGCAGACAGACACACACCTTCTCGCTATCAAATGCACACTCCCTCGCGTGCGCAAGAAAGCATATACACATACACACACGAGCATACACACAATATACACACGCAAATACACACATATCCCCACGCACACATACACACATTCACACCCATATACACATACTTACACACACACACACACACAAATACACACTCCCTCGCATACACTGCATGCATGCATACATACACACAATCATGCACTCACATACACGAACACACACACACACACACACACACACACACACATATATATATATATATATATATATATATATATATATATATATATATATATATATATATATATATATATATATATATAGAGAGAGAGAGAGAGAGACAGACAGACAGACAGACAGACAGACAGACAGACAGACAGACAGACAGACAAATTATGTAGAAAAGAAAACAAGAATGACTGCTAGAGAGGCCTGACGTCTTGTTATCACATCAGCACAAAGCCACACAGGCCCCCCCCCCCCCATGAGTTCTACTCTAGATTGCCTCCATCGGAAATCTGGGCGATCTATCTGGACTGCCTGTTTTAGCGTCATAAATATGCAAGTGGTGTCGCTCGTTTATCTTCGGCTTTAGACTTTCGGCGTCTCCCGTCGGCCCCTCCATCTGCTCCACCACCCTGCCTCTTGTTTTTGGTTTTCTTCTGGTTTCTGTGTTGAAGAGTGGAATAATAACACATTGTAGGAAGGGGGTGTTGCAGGGAGATCGTGGATGGGGAAGTTGCATTTAGATCGTGGATAGGGGAGTTGCAGGGAGATTGTTAGGATTGGGGGGGGGGGGGGGGGGTTGCAGGGAGATCGTGGACAGGGAAGTTGCAGGGGGATCGTGGAAGGGGAAGCTTGCAGTTAGATTGTGGATGGGGGAGTTGCAGGGAGATCGTGGAGGAAGGAGTTGCAATTAGATCGTGGATGGGGGAATACAATCAGTCAGTAAATAGTGCATCCGTCAGTCAATTAATCACACAACCATTTACTGTAGGTCAGCATGGCCTAATGGATAAGACTGGTCAGTTGGACTAAAATGGTAACTACTTGACTTGGGGATGTAAATTACAAGTACCTCAGAAGTTGGAGTGGTAATAGGGAAAGCTAATCCACACATAAATATCAGTCCAATGCATTAGAAGTAATTACATATGTATGGACTTTGCTTCATTTCAAAGCAAGCAAACGAAAAAAAAAAAAACATTAAGTCCGTCAGTTAATCAATCATTAGTCAGTTACCATAGTATTGGGACTCTTTGCTGGCTGTTGAAGATTACCTCAAAGCATGTGTGGGAAATGTCCTGAGTGCTGTGATGTCGGTTCTTGACTCAAATCAACTCTACTCAACTCCATTCAGCCAAACTGTCAATCAATCAGTCAATCAATCAATCAATCAATCAATAACCAATCAATCAGTCAGTCAGTCCATCAGTGATATTGGCTATATTACCCGTCGAGTGCCCGATTGGTCTATCACAATATGGCGACAACACCATATACCCAGGACGCGTCAATGCGTGTACAAGGGTCCTTTACTTTACTTTACTTTACTTTACTTTGCTTTGCTTTACTTTGCTGTGCTTTACTTTACTTTACTTTACTTTACTTTACTTTACTTTGCTGTGCTTTACTTTACTTTACTTTACTTTACTTTACTTTACTTTACTTTGCTGTGCTTTACTTTACTTTACTTTACTTTACTTTAGTTTACTTTACTTTACGTTACTTTACGGAGCATCCGGTAACCAGCATGGCGGTTAGGCATTGAACCGCCTCTGGAGTATTTATCTTTGCTGCATTTCGCATTTTTCTCATGCTAGACTGGTAGTACATGTATATGGTTCCGTCGCCCTGCTACTGAGTGAGTGCGTCGCGCGACTCTGTAAGCTGTGATATTCACGTGGAATGCTTCTACATGTCCGCTTTTGTGTGTACTGTGACCTGCATGTTCGTAACAATGGCTACCGGCTGTTGCTGAATTGACTGATTTCCCTTTTCGGTACACGAGTGCATTTTTCAGGAGACTCCTGGGAGTCGGCTCTGGAGCTGCGGAGTTCGTGCTTTATGCGACGCTTTCGGCGGGTCGCCCTGCGGATAGAGACGGAGCCATGTGAGAAAACCCGGGTCAATGAGGTCTTTCTGGTGACTGCCGAGTCCATCGACGATGAACTGTGGTTTTCGTGGAGGACTTGTGTGTTGGCATTCTGGTGGCGGAATTATGCACAGTGTACCTGTGCTGGCTGTTGGATTGCCGAGACTCTTGTCTGTTCCACTTTTCACATTGGACAGTGGGGAGAATTTATGTGATATTCACTGGCACAGGAACGGAGCATAACGGGGACGACCCGTTGCCGTGAAGTTGGAACCTCGACTAACTAACTTACTTACTTACTTACTTACTTCTTTACTTTTCTTTACTTTACTTTACTTTACTTTATTTTACTTTGCTGGTGCTTTACTTTACTTTACTTTATTTTACTCTACTCTACTTTACTTTACTTTACTTTACTTTACTTTACTTTACTTTACTTTACTGGTGCTTTACTTTACAGGCGCTGTACTTTACTTTACTTTACTTTACTTTACTTTACTTTACTGGTGCTTTACTTTACAGGCGCTGTACTTTACTTTACTTAATACTTCATACGCGAATATCGGTGCCTTCCATAGAACACCATTGAGAAAAGTTGGTAAACAATGTCAGTGATTATATTACGATAATAATTCTGTTTATGATGGAAAGTTAACGTCACTGTACTCCGGACATGTCAATTCATGCTCGGCCTTTCTTAGCAGAAGTCAAAGGCTGTAGAACGCTAATTCCCTCTGGAGCCAACTAGTTATTTAACACTTCGTGACCATCCGTATCAGCTTTCTGTCTGTCTGTCTGTCTGTCTGTCTGTCTGTCTGACTGTCTGTCTGTCTGTCTGTCTGTCTGTCTGTCTGTCTGTCTGTCTGTCTCTGTCTGTCTGTCTGTCTGTCTTTCTTTCTTTGTTTTCCTGATTTGTACCCTTTTTTCTTGTATTACTTCTATACTGTCTGTCTGTCTGTCTGTCTGTCTGTCTGTCTGTCTGTCTGTCTGTCTGTCTGTCTGTCTGTCTGTCTGTCTGTCTGTCTGTCTGTCTGTCTTTGTCTTCCTGTGGGCCACCTAGCAGACAGCAGGAAGTTCCGCATCATTGGAGTCCAGAATTTTACGCCAACAATGGGCCACCTAGCAAGCTATAACAAGTTCCGCATCATTGGAATCCAGAACTTCTATACTTGACGCAATTTAGTCCGGCCGCACTAAATCAAGCCTTTATGATGTCTCTACAATACAGACCTGTAAGATAGGATATGTATTAAAAACTCAGCCCTATACGCAAGATACCGGGAAAAGAGCTTCCTCCTTGAACTTTAACTGCTTACTGTTTAGCGTTTTATCTCCCGTGTGGGATACCCAACTTTAAACAGGAACATTGACTTGTACAAATACCTGGATGGCTTGGCCACATGGCATGGACGAGACAGGAACACTGAGCTGATCCACGACACTGGTGATCGAGTGAAATGGCGAGTCATGACCGCCCACGCTTTCCGGCATGGCACATGATTGATTGATTGATTGATTGACTTGTATAGTCATTTATTCATTCTTTCGGATAGCAGCTGGTTACATAGCTTGCGAAGTAGTTCGAGTTAATTAATTGTTGTATGTTCATAAGCTTTAATTCGTTTTGTTCTGTATTTGCACTATATTTGTTGGTCTCATTAGTTACATCGTTATAATATAGTCATTTACATATCGATTTATATTACTGGTATTTTGTCAGTTAATATAATTGTGAATTTTTATGATTTTGTATTTTTACTTAATTTTGACTAATTTACACTTACTTCTTGGGGGAAATGTCTGAGAAGTGGCAACATTGGCTCACTAAGTCAGGAATACGTCTTGGAAACTTAAACATTTGCAACTTATTTAACAAGCTGCCAGAGTTATCTTCTATTCTTAATCAAATTTTCATGTTTTCGGCCTTAGTGAAAGTAGACTAAATGAAAACATTTCAGATGAGGACATCTCTGTTAAAGGGTACAAAGTTTTTAGAAGAGATCCCTGTAGGAAACAAGAGACAGGCATAGTAGCCTATGTTTCTAATTTACTAAATGTTCACCGTAGGCTAGACTTTGAAACTTGCGAAATAGAATGTATTTGGTTGGAGTTAAAACTTCGAAACCGCACACCCCTGATAATTGGCCACGTCTATCGAAATCCCAGGGCTAGACACGTCTGGTACGAAAACTTCACTACCATGATGGATGTGGTGTTCGCTTCCGGGAAGGAAACCATACTACTCGGAGACAAATCCCACATAATTTGGGGAAATATAATTGCATCATACAACTTCCAACAAATAGTAAAACAAGATAATAGAGTAACAAACTCATCTTCAACACTTATAGATCACATTTGTGTAACTTGCTCGGACAACATCATAGAATGCACTGTGCCCAATTGTGCAGTGAGCGATCACTACCCAATATGCTGCACATGGTCTAAAAAAGGAATTAAAACTCCAAAACATAAACACATAACTGTAAAATATAGAAGCTACAAAAATTTCAACCAAAACGCATTTTTACAGGACTTGCTCAGTTCACCTCTAGACAATGTTTATCAACTTCCAGACCCGGTTGATGCTCTGGAATCCTGGATGAAGATCTTTATTGAAGTGTTTGATAGACATGTGCCAATCAAGGAAGTTCGAGTAAAACATCACGTCAAACCACCTTGGATCACCCAGGAAATACTTGAAATTATGAGAGACAGAGATAAGGCACATAAAAAGCGAGATCTCATCCCATACCGTACTCTTAGAAACAAAGTTCAATATACTTTACGAAAAGAAAAGAAAAATTACTTTAAGAACTTAGTAATGGATAAAACAAATAGTAAGGATATATGGAAGGCAATTAACACCTTGACAAACAAGTATAACTTCTCAAATTCATTACCATCAAATCCTATCTCATGCGACCAATTCAGTAACTTTTTTCAAAATGACATAGATCAGTTGAAAGCTTCAATACCAAATTCTCCTTGCAACTTATCTTTACTGTCATCGTTTTGCGAGAACAGATGCTCCCGGATATCCTTTCTGACATACCGCTAATGACAGTCACTGAAGTATTCACTTACCTCAGTAACCTAAAAAACACAAACTCATCTGGGTTAGATGAAATCAGCAATCGGATTCTCCGCTGTGCTGCGCCAGTGATCTGTGTATCACTAACCTATGTATATAATCAGTGTCTCACCAAAGGTCACTTTCCATCAGCTCTCAAAATCGCTAAAGTGTATCCTCTCCTTAAATCTGGTTCTTTGGACACTGGTCTCCCGAACAATTATAGACCCATTTCTTTACTATCGTCACTATCTAAACCACTAGAAAAACACATCCATAAGGTAACATTACAGTATTTAGATCGCAACAAGCTTATAGTTGACAGTCAATCAGGATTTCGACCAAAATATTCTTGCCACACGGCCCTAACAAACATCATAAAAAATTGGCACAAGAATATAAATAACAACAATCTATGTGGAGCTGTGTTTATCGATTTCAGGAAAGCATTTGATATGATAGACCATGCCATTTTAATTTTAAAAAAACTAGATACAATGAAAATTGGCCATAATGTTGTGACGCTAATAACATCTTTTCTGTCAAACAGAAAGCAAGTAGTATCATACAATAAATCTCTGTCCCAAACCACTACCTTCAATACTGGCGTACCGCAAGTCTCTATACAAGCGCTGAAAGCAGTAATTTGCTGGAGTCATCTTTGCAACAAGAATTAAATAATGTAGTTAGGTGGAGCTATGCGAACCGTATGCAAATTAACATCACTAAAACAAAATCTATGTTATTGACAACCAGACAAAGTCTTCAAACTCTAAATTCACACAGATCACTTCAACTTCACATCGATAACATGCCAGTAGAAAGTGTAATTGAGCACAAAACATTAGGCCTCATCATTGATAGAAACCTAACCTTTAATCCTCACGTTCAAGCACTCACTAAACAAACAGCGAAAAAAGTCTACTAACTCGCCAAAATTAAACATTTACTTGATGAGGACACAAGGAAAATATTCTATACGTCTCACATACAGACACATTTTGACTACTGCTCTACAATCTGGGACGGTTGTTCCAATTCAAGCACCAAGCGACTTTACTCGCTCCAGAAACGGGCCATGAGTTTAATTTATAGCAAACATTCAACTGACAGTCCTAGCCTGCATAAACGCCTTCAGTTACTACCACTCCGCAAACGTCTGCTTTTCAATAAGGCCAAACTAATTCACAAAATCCTACATCGGAATGCCCCAAATTATCTTTGGCCATTGTTTGAATATAATGCTAGATACAGTAAACGATTAAATATATTACACATTCCAAAGCCTAGGATAGACTTATACAAAACAAGCTTAACGTACTCTGCAGCTCAGCTGTGGAACAATCTTCCACATGAAATAAAAGACATCACCAATCCGTATACATATAATCGCAAATTATTTGAACACTATCTCAGTACGGATTATCTTCCCCCTTAATAATAGAAATAATAATAATAATAAAACCCTAGTATAACAGCCAGTCCCCTTTTGGTAGGCCAGTATATTCCACATAGCTAATAACAAGTGCCACACCAGTTATTACTATTACTGAGTCGTGTAGTATTGATTTTTTCATTTTCCACATGCCTTTATAATGCATATCTTTTATATTGTTGCTGTTTTCAGTTAGCCTTGAATGATGTGTGAATGGTATAATGTATGAAAGAGAGTGATAAAAGGGCAGAATGTTAGACGGGCCTGCGTGCCCAATTCTTAACCCTTTCAAAATAAAGTTTTGTTGTTATTGTTGTTCCTGATTTGTGCCCTTTTTTCTTGTATTATTTCTATATTTTCTTTCTTTCTTTCTTTCTTTCTTTCTTTCTTTCTTTGTCTTCCTGATTTGTGCCCTTTTTTGTATTCTTTCTATATTTTCTTTCTTTCTTTCTTTCTTTCTTTCTTTCTTTCTTTCTTTCTTTCTTTCTTTCTTTCCCTTTATTTAACCCTTTTCTCATGCATTCTTTCTATATTACATCTGTCCACTGCTGTCTTTGTCGTTCCGTCTTATTCGTTCATCAATTGTCTTTGCTTCTCTTCATGTATTTTCTCTTTTTCTGTCTCTCAAAATAAACAGACAGATTGAAGTGATGAAAATGAGTCAATAAACGAGAGGAGGCAAGAATTGGAGTATTAGAGATAACGTGAAATGTAAATCAGTTGTCAACATTTCCGAGGGATGGCTGAGGGCATGTTAAGAGAGTGTCCAGACAGTTGACTTGGGGAATATTTGCGCATGATTACGTTTGTTACGGTTATTTTATGTTCTGTCTTTCCGCTGTGCAGCCAAACATGGCCTAAGGGACGTACATTCGATTTTGTCTCATTTTGTGTGTTCCGTGCAATCCGGTCTGTCGTACATTTGTGAATTCCGTACACTCCATCCAGTTTGTTACATGTGTGAATTTCGTACATTTCAGTTTGTCATACATTTGTGAATTCTGCACATTTCAGTTTGTCATACATTTGCTTAATCCATACAGTTATGTATGTCATGCATTTGCTTATTCCGAGCAGTCCTTGTTATCCTACATTTCCTTATTTCGTTCACTCCGGTTTGTCCCTTTATTCCAATTTGTCATATATGTGCTTGTTCCGTACATTTCAGTTTTTCATACGCTTAATCATACATTTCTTCATTCCGTTCACTCCAGTTTGTTCTACATTTGATTATTATGTTCATTGTGATGTGTCATACATTTGCTTGTTTCGTAAAATCCAGTCTACATTTGCTTATTTCGTACTCTCCAATAGGTCCTACATTTCAGTTTGTCATACATTTTCATATTCCGTATTTTTCCATTTGTCATATATTTGCATATTCCGTATATTTAAGTTTGTCATATGGCGGGCGATTGTGTGTTTTGAAACCGCTCCTTTTTTTCCCCGCAGGGGATGGATAATTTCATCTCGCGCGTGTAATTGCTGCGCTAGGATGTAAACCAGGATTTCCTCTCAAGATTATCGCCGGTGCAACGGAGTTTCGTGCATCTGTGCTAATCAATACTGAGTTTTTTTCGCAGCATGTTTAGGTTACTGTGTAGTACACTAGTGATGTGTAGTGTTTTTGGTTTTCTTCATCATGGCAGACCAGCGTTTGTGTCCCGTACAAAGGGTAAAGAAACCACTGACTCGAAGAGGTCCAAGAGGGAAACGACAGGGGAGACGTACCGGAGCCAGGCGTCGCCGCCGAAGAAGCGACCGTCTGGGCCTCAAGAACACGCATATTCTATATTGGAACTGTGCCAACGCAAAACAACGAGGCCCAATTTTGGAAAGCCTGGCATACAGAAATGATATAGTAGCGCTTCATGAGACAAGACTGGGTGTTAATTCACTCCATATAGCCGGTTTCAAATGTTATTACAACAGGCGACACCTGGGAATGGCGATTCTGATTCGAGACAGTATAGTGGCTTCAGAGCTGGACATGTCTAGGTGGGACCGTGACGAGATACAAATACAGGCTGTTAGAGTTCAATCCGGTCTACCATTCGTGTTGGTTAATGTTTATGCCTGTAACTTGAGTGTGGATTCCCAGAGATGGCAGTGTCTGAGTGACATATTATGTCATGAGAGGAATGTCATTTTCTGCGGCGATTTTAACGCTAAAGGCAAATCATGGGGTAACATTTCTTCCAACACACAGGGGGAGGAGCTCGAGGCGGCACATGAAACCAGTGACCTTGTTTCTATCAACAGTGGCTGTGTCACCCGGATAACAAGTCGTCCAGGTGATGAGGACCGTATTATTGATCAGGCGCTGGTTTTTCCTTCACTCACTACAGTATGTAGATGGGGTGTCCTATGGCACCATGGCAGCGACCACCACCCTTGCAGCATATTGGTGGAGAACGGGAGAACCAGGCAGCATAAGTCAACAGTCAAGACCGTCAAGTATGACATTTCAGGGCAAGATGTGGTGAGTAAAATCAGGCGCGACAAGCGCAAGAATCATGATGGCAGGGAGAAAAAAAAGCTGGGAGCAGCCACCTTGGGGAATTGTGAGGTGGAAAAGGCCTGGATGGATAAGCGTGGGGTTGTAAGGAAATGACAAATCCCCCAAGAAGACCAAAGTTGCCCATCCTAGTCTTATTGTGCACTTGGAAAGAGAGATGGACACCAAAGTTAGCTATTTTAAAAACCTGGTTAAAGTGGTTAAAAGTGAAAGGTGGGCAGAGTTGTGTCAAAGAATAAGCATAGACAAGTCATTGAAATTGTTCTGTCGACTACATAAAAGTATGAATGGGGTAGTCAAGAATAAGAGTGTTACTGACTTCCAAAGTGCTGACCTTATCTGGCAGAGGTCTGACGAGAACAAGGGCAAAGCCTTTTTTGAACGCTATATAGAGCAGAGCAACCAGACAGACATGGGAGGACGAAATTTTGCCAAGGCGGTTACCTAAGATAGGTGTAAGGTCCAGAACATTGCAGTTGAAGACACAGTGACAGTGAAAGAGATCAAGGCTGTTCTTCGACGAACAAAAAATAGCGCACCAGGGCCAGATGGTATAAGGTATGACGACATCAATATGTGTACCGACAACGAGCTAGAGGAACTAGCAGATATGTACAACAACAGCATAGGCAGTGTTAGCATCAAGGAGGAGTGGTTACACAGCTATCTGATTCCCTTGCCGAAGCCTGGCAAAGACCACACAAAATTCAGGGATATCGGGTAATAACCATGCAAAATACAATAGGCAAGCTGCTGGAGAAGTTAATTGCCAGGAAAATATCAAGTCAGCTAGAGAGGCAAGGTTGTTTCCCACCTACTCTTGGAGGGTACGTCCAAACAGAGAAACCCGGACCAACGCAGCAGATTTTGCCCATGATGTATATGAAGGTTTCCACTCAGGCATTGAAACATGTGCTGCGGCGATTGATCTTGAGGATGCGTACAACAGAGTACCATTTGATATCTTAATGTTTCAGCTTATGGAACTCAAGATAAGTCCATTCCTCCTTAGTTGGATCGCTGCAGCTCTCTTCCAACGGAAAGTAGCTTTTAGATGTGGCAGTTTTACCTCTGAACCAACAACAATATATCCGGGCCTGCCACAGGAATCACCATTATCTCCGGTGCTGTTCAACGCCGGCACTGTGAGAATTACCGACGAGCAGATCAGAGGACCGAGGAGGACATTGTCATATGCCAGACGATGTTTTAGTGTATCGTTAGAGTAAGGATAGAGATCAGGTTGCTGTGGAACTGCAAACCGAACTCAATCGCATGAGTACTTGGTGTGATGAAGCTGGGGCAATGGTCAACCCAACAACAGCAACAGTGACATGGTTCTCTCTGAATAATCATATTGTCAAACTCCAACACTCCAACACTGCAACACCAACTGTTAATCTGTGTTCAGAGACGGTGGAAAGAACGCAGGCAATGAATTACCTGGGGATACGTTTTGATCGAAGCCTTGCTTATAATGAGCACATAGACCAGGTGATAACAAAGGCCAAGCGGAGTTTGGCTGCGATGCAGATGATGGCATCAGCAAACTGTGAGCAGCACCATCTATGCCTCCTATATGAGGGGTTGGCCATGTCTGTTTTTGAGTATGCGATGGCAATCCTGACTCTCAGCCGTAAGCAGATAGAAAGGATGGAAAGGATACAAAACGAAGTTATGCGGATTATTCTTGGATGTCCAAGAGATACAGTATGCAGGGCGATGCTCTAGCTTCTTGATTTTTCAACCATTGTAGACAGACTACAAATTTGCAGAGAACGTGCCTACCTTAGAATTAACGCAAACACACAACATCCACTGCATGGTGAAATTAGGAACGTGAGTGGCAGCAGGTTAAAAAGAGGAAGGTCGTGGATGGGTCAAGCCGAAGACATTATTCAACAGGTGTGTTCACTGGAGGACTTAGAACCTGGCGAGGAGTGGGTACAAGTGCCAACAGATTTCTGTACGTCCTTTTCAGTTTGCATCCAACTAGACAGAAAATGCAGACAAGAAAATCCGGCTGCTGTGGAGGCGGAAGTAGAAGCGTTGATTCTCGAGAGTTCGTTAGACGGTGATGTTGTCATCTACACAGATGGGTCGGTCGTCCGACATGTGAGAAGCTCATGGGCCTTTACGGCTCGGGCCGGAGGGAGAATTGTGAAGGAGGACTCTGGTGCTTTTGTTGAGACCACAAGTAGCCTGACTATGGAAGTCATAGCAATAAGTAAACACAGACATTTAATAGGGCATGTTTCCTTAGCGACTCAATGAACATGCTCAAGAGGATAGAGATGGGGTGGATCCGAAGAGAGTGGTTGCTGTCTCTGGAGCGGTCTCGGCTGACAAAGATTAGTTTCATCTTCGTGCTAGGGCATGCGGGAGTACAAGGAAATGAGCTGGCTGACAAGCTCGCAGGTAAGGCTACTGTGGAGGGTGGACGAGCCATGGACCAGGCTGACATTCTGAATGCTCTACGAGAAGTAAGATTTGTGCGAGAACCAAGTGATGACTGCGAATCTACAACCATGGTCAGACTGCGAGAACAGCAAATCAAAAGAGGGGTGGACAAACAAGAACGCTACGCAGGAAGCCAAAATAGATTGATAAACCAACACAGAACTGGCGTCGTTAGCCGCTACACGCTGCGGGATTTGCTGAGGAGGGGATCCGAGCACTTATGGACTGAATGGTTCGATGTGCAATGAGAATGATCTGTCGACTAACTAAGTAACTAAATAACTTTAATAGAGCGTAAGTATTTAAGAGCTGAAGTTTTGCTTTAATAGAGCTTCAATCTGTAAGTGCTGAAAACCTTTTTCGCACCGCCACGGAAGCTGACATGAAGGATACAAGCCAGGCCTGGTACAGGCCAGCTAACAAGTGCACGTATCGCCTCCTGTCACGTGCCTGCCATTGTTATCACCGTCCTTCTCTACAGTTTATGTAACTGAACCACACAAACGTAAGCGGGGACGCGACATTGCCGGGGATGGGTTACGGACAGTATCAATCTGCCGACAGCAATTACCGTATTCCCCAAAACATTTGGGCGTGCCTGTTTTTGGGCGGGAGAAAATTTGCGTTGGGAAATGTGAGGAAGTGATGTAACGTGTGGAATGTTGGCTTGAAGGGTCGTCGTATTCGTCACCATCATCAACGGCATATTCGTATAAATTTGGTTATCGTCTCCCGCGGAAATGTGTGGGCGTACATGATTTAGATGTGTTGATGGGGAGGGGTGGGTATTTGAGCGAGGAAAACTATGGAGTATGAAATGCTTAGATTATGTTGTTTTGAGATGTCGTCGTGGTCATTATCGTCGCCGTCATTATCGTCGCCGTCATTATCACTATAAGTATCACCGTGGTAACCCTCGCCTCTGTGAGGAGACGGGGAGAATACGATAATTCATCCGCTAGGATTGGTCAATTGTTTTTCTTCTTACTAAATATTTTTCGTTTCTCGACTTAATCAAACTGAACCCCATTCAAGGGATTTTTTTTTCCAGATAGGGTAATACTCACTAGGACTGTAGGCAAGAGTTGGACAGAGAGAGTTATGGCATATGTGGTGCACACTTACAATTTCTCTTCTTATTTATTGAATTGTTTGTGTAATCAAAGACTGGCCTTGCCGAATGATAACGAACTCACGGCTAAATTACCATGAATAGGAAATGAAACACTCTACTTAGCCTTTGTCGACCAAGAAAAGGCATTCGATAGAGTAGATAGAAACAAGCTGTGGAAAATCCTTAAACAATATGGAGTGAGTACACATCTAACAAACCTGTATAGAAGTTTATACAGCAACAGTGAATGCATAGTGAGGGAAACTGGAGGAGACTCAGAACCCTTCACCATAAGATCTGGAGTACGACAAGGTTGTGTCCTGTCCCCTCTCTTGTTCGTAACATATATAGACAACATATGTAAAGAAACCAGCCAAACAGAGGCCGCAAGAATACCGCATGACGAGAACACAGACGAAGAACCATCTGCAAATCTAACTATTAGAGAACTCGTTGCAGACGACCAAGCACTAATAGCAAAAGCAGAAGCTGAATTACAAGACCACATGAATAGTCTAAACGAAATGTGTAGGGAACATAACATTAAAATTAGCACAAGCAAGACAGAGGTAATGACTATAACCAAAGAAGAAAAAAAAAAAAAACAATTCACCTAACCGAACATCCCTTGAAACAAGTAAAGAGTTTCAAGTACCTAGGAAGTATAATATCGTAAAATGGCAGATCAGAAGACTAGATCGAAAATAGGTGCAATAAGGCAAACCAACTCATTGGACAAATGGCACCAATACTAAAGAACAAATATGTATCAATAACTACTAAGAAAGCACTTTACAACACAATCTTCCTACCAACTCTGTGCTACCAATGCCAAACCTGGACAATGACAGAAAAAGAGAAAAGAAAAATCACAACAACACAAATGAGATTCCTGAGAAGAATACTCAATGTATCAAGAAGAGGTAAGATCAGAAATGAAGAAATCAGGACTTAAAGTGGGGGTTATAGTAGCACTAGATTTTATTAGAAAGCAGCAAGTCAAATGGTTTGGCCATACAAGTAGATTACCATTCAACAGCATACCACAAAAAGCAATGATGTACAGACCAGATGGAAACAAGAGGAAGAGGCCGACCACGTAAACGTTGGATGGAGGGAATAGCAGAGTCCATGGGAATATCGATACATGAAGCGCATAATCGGGCACTCCCACGATGGATATACTTCACCTCGACACCGCAAGGTACAAGAGGAACATGATGAGATGAGACGAGATGAGGAAATATATTGTTGTTAAAGATTCTGATAAAGGATGTTAAAGCTATTCATAACACAGCAATCGTTAGTCTCTCTCTCTCTCTCTCTCTCTCTCTCTCTCTCTCTCTCTCTCTCTCTCTCTCTCTCTCTCTCTCTCTCTCTCTCTCTCTCTCTCTCTCTCTCTCTCTCTCTCTCTCACACACACACACACATACACACATACACAAGCGTGCGCGCGGAGGCAGAGGCAGGCCGAGATAAATGGTGCTGGGTGGACTGAGACGGAGGCATGGATGAATATCATCAGCAGAGCTTCTCCAGAGCCCGAGGAGACCGAGGTTTGTGGCGAGACATGAACGCCTACACCAGCTGGCAACACACATCATGATGGTGATTATTGTTTGTTTGTTCGCTTGCTTTGATCTCAAGCATAGTCCATACACTTGCTACTACTTTTGGGACACTGAACTGATTTTTGATTTTGATTCATTGTCTTTGTTGTGTGGATTATAAATATCTCATTGTCTGTCCTGTGTGGATTTTAGATATCTCATTGTATTGTGTGGGTTAGCTTTCCCAGTTACCAGTGTCCCTCGCTATCAAGCGAATCCACTCCGACTTCAGAGGTACTTTTAATTTACATCATTAAGTCATTTACGAGAAGTCAACATATTAGTCCAAATGATCGGTGTAAGGGTTGAACCAGATACCTCGGCATTAGCACACCGGAAGTTTAAGAACGAGCGCTCTTATCCATTAGGCTATGCTGATCTCCGATGTGATGATAATGATGATGATGATGATGTGCAGTGAAGATGACCATTCGGCCATGCTAACCTCCAATGGGGATGATGATGATGTGCAGTGAAGATGACCATTCGCAGGAACAAACCAGGGCGTCTTGAACGAGAACCCATAGATAGTATGGGTATTTATTCGTGAGTACATGGAGTGTCTGAGAAATTCGAAGCAGACAGTCAGGCTTCTTGTAGTTGTATCGATGGGTGTTTGGTGTTTGTATGCTGACGTCCACTTTGTCACTTGTGATTGTGAAGTAAAGCTTACCGATTCTGCTTCTCATTTTGTGGTGATTCAACCTCCTTGTGGGCATGTTATCTGGACAGCTATTTCAAACAGTCGTAACAGTTGAGTTGAGTTAATAACCGACATCACTACACTCAGAGCATATCCATATGCGCTCCGTCTCCTCGTTCACTAGCCAGTAGGAGTCATACTGCTAATCGTTCCCATCAATATCTGATTCAAAGTTCTCCTGGTCTTCCCCCTTAATTTTGAGATTCTTCCAGAACCCCTGTCGATGCCCCGCAATCTCATTCTTTCCACATACGGGTTCTTAATCTGTTCCCCAGCCTTCTCCACCTGATCCCACGGGTGCACAACAACCTCTCCCTGTCCATAGGTAA
The DNA here is from genome assembly GCA_014155875.1 of Cepaea nemoralis. Lineage (NCBI taxonomy): Eukaryota > Metazoa > Mollusca > Gastropoda > Stylommatophora > Helicidae > Cepaea > Cepaea nemoralis. The sequence continues at coordinate 58,713 of JACEFZ010014749.1, read as the reverse complement.
TCTTACCACCAAGAGGCACATTCCCTGCCAGCATATCAGCCTGTTCATTCCCTCGCACCCCAGCATTGCCAGGGCAAAATATTCACTTAACTGTCAAAACATCTGACAGAAAGTGCCTTGTGGCCATTTTATCAGGACAGCTATTTGACACAGTCATAATAACATTGGACAGAAAGTGCCTTGTAGAGATTAGGCATATAATCGCCATAGTAAAAGTAGCCATCTGCAAGAAGGACAATATACTCACCAGTGAACGATGTCAGTTGCAGTGAGAAAGATGATGATGAGGTAGTATCATCATCATCATCATCATCTTCTTCTTCTTCTTCTTCTTCTTCTTCTTCTTCTTCTTCTTCTTCTTCTTCTTCTTCTTCTTCTTCTGCTGCTGCTGCTGCTGCTGCTGCTGCTGCTGCTGCTGCTGCTTCAGCATTCTCCCTACTCCTTTTCCCCCTCCCCTACTTCTTATTTTCTCCTCCTTCTTCATCCTTCTTTCTCTTCTTCTCTTACTCCACATCCTCGTCCTTCTTTCGTCCTTCTTTATTTATACATTATTCTTTGGTCATGTGATGAGAAGAGGGGCATTGGAAAACATCGTGACAACAGGAAAAATCAGTGGGAAAAGTGACATAGACAGAGAACAAATGATGCTGGGTAGACTGAGAATGGAAGAATATCATCATCAGAGTTGATCCAGACCACTTTTAGGACCAAGATCTGCTGCTTTCATTGCATTCATTCATATTGACATCTGAAGGAGAACAAAGAAGTGAAACATGGCGAAGTAGGGGGAGAATGAAGAATACGGAGGGGGATGAGAAGGAGGAGGAGAAGAAAAAGAAGAAGACATTAACACCTACGCCAGTAGACAGGGCACATAATGATTATATAATCGGATAATCCTGGTTAGAGCACACACACACACACACACACACACACACACACTCGCGCGCACGCACACACACACACACACACACAACTCTGGTAATCGTGTGAGTTGGCGAACCATCGTGATCGTCCAAGCTTACCGCCACGGCGCAGGATGATATTGATATCAGAAATCATACATCCATTCATATATGAAGACACGTATTCATGAATGAAAGAGCGAAGAAGATAATGCACCCGGAATGACAGAAACGGATGTGGATTGGAACAGATACCCAAAACAAGGCAGTAGTGGGTAAGGTGTGAGAGCTACAAATAATATAGTAGAAGAGAGGATTTGGAGGACATCTTGAAAACTGGAAAGATCAGTGGGGAAAAGAAGCTGAGCAGACCAAGAGAAATTATGCTGGATAGACGGACGGTGGCATGGATGAATATCATCAGCCGAGTTGATCCAGAATACTAAGGACCGACTTATGTGGTGAGACATGAACGCCTACGCCAGGTAACAGGGGAACTTAGTTACATATCCTTTATAGGACATCGCAGTCAACGTCAGCATTTGTTGTTGTTGTTGTTGTTGTTGTTGCTGTTTGTGATCTCTTGAGACGTTTACGTTCAGTAATTTGCCATTGCTTTAGGAACGACCAGCACCCATACCATTTCGGTTTTTAAAAAAAAAACGCAAGGTGGTCTGCTGCCAAAACGCCCGCAGCCGTGTTTCGAAAGCGGTATGTGGGATTACGAATTGCGTACGTAACTTCTTCACCACGGGCGACAGGGCACGTGATGATGATAGATTTGGCTTAATCCGAGTGAGAATACAGGCCTGATCAAATACTGGTAATCAAGTGAAATGACGTACCATGATGATCACCGACGCTTCCGGCACGGCGCAAGATGATAATGATACCAGAAATCATACATTCATTCGTATATGAGAACACATATTCATGAGTGAATGAGCGAAGACGATAACGCACTCGGAATGAAAAGAAATCGATATGGTTTGGAACAAATACCAAAAAAACACCAAGGCAATAGCGGATCAGGTGTGAGAGCTACAAGTAATATAGGACTCACCACAGGTCACGGAGACACGAGTTGCAATGAATGGAGAATTAGCTAGGATAGCGACGGACCTAGGCGGAGAATTGATCAAAGAGCCAGTCGGCAAGGCCTTAATGGGAAAATCAAGAGAAGGTTGCAGGCCTACCGGACAAAGGAAGGAATGATTGGATTGGGGGAACTTGATTAAAGAGATTGGAAAATACAACTGGCGTGATGAAAATAGGTTAATGCAAGGGTTCCCAAATTGAGGAGTTGTTTCTCTTGGTTATGCTTTTGAAAATAGCAGTGTAAAGTCAGAGCTGGGCTGATAATGTTACATGCGTGATCGCACGCCTGCGTTTGTCGTCCGCCAATAGAGGAGAAAGACTGGTCACCCATTCCTCCGTGCATTCATCATCATCATCATCATCATTATCAAGTGCACTGCCAGCTGGCTTAGGCGTTCATGTCTCTCCACATATCTCGGTCTTTGGTTTCCTGTATCAACTCTGTGCTGATATTCCTTCGTGCCACCGTCTCAATCCATCTAGCATCGTTTCTCTTCCCCTTGATTTTTCCAGTTGTCACGATGTTCTCTAATGCCTCTCTTCTCAACACATGACCAAAGAAAGCTGTTTGTGTCTTTCTTATTGTTGTATATAATTTTCTAGTTTCATTAGCTTCTTTCAGGGCTAACTTTCGTTAGTTACACTGGTACAAACGGTAATGGCATTATTAAATCACAGACATATCACATCACAGACCTATCACATCACAGACCTATCACATCACAGACCTATCACATTACAGACCTATCACATTACAGACCTATCACATCACAGACCTATCACATCACAGACCTATCACATTACAGACCTATCACATCACAGACCTATCACATTACAGACCTATCATCACATATCACATCACAGACCTATCACATCACAGACCTATCACATCACAGACCTATCACATCACAGACCTATCACATCGTAAACCTATCTGCCAAATGGTTAGTGAAGATAAACATAATCAACTTCAATAAATCGCTCATTGTCCAAGAGATGAAACCATTCCAACAGAAATTCCGGAAGCTTGTGCCAACATTGATAGATAACTCAAAGCCGTTAGACATCTCAGTTATGGCAACATTTATTGCCTGTGTTCAAGCTTGTGCCCACATATCCGTTACAGGAATAATAATATTAATAATTCTCAAAATACCGTGCCTGTGCTGCCAGGCGGGACAGTATTGACATCATATAAATAATGATAGCACAAATGAACTCTACAACTGTTGTTAAAATGTCTCGGCACTTTTAGTCAGCTATTGCTCCTTCCCAAGAGGCCTCTATGTCACGTTGCTATGATTTCCAAGTCTCACTTGAAGCATTTGCATCCATCCGTCGTTTTCTAGCAAATATGAATCGTGCCTTAATAATCTAGCTCTTCCATCCCATATCATTTGCCATCAATGCGATGTCCTGCCAGTTCGTAACGAAATCTTGTTTCCCTGAAAGAATCGTGCTGCCTCCTAGCTGTCAGCCCCAAGGTCTATCTATTGTTGTTGACTACTTCTGTGACGTTTCTTGCCTTCTCACGTCACTTCTCTAATTTCTCCTATCTTTTGGTTGGAGATTTTCTTACAATTCCTTTTTGACGTCATTTCGTCTGACCTGCTACTTGGCACTATCACTTCGCAGACCTATCACATCATAGACCTATCTCACCGCAGACCTATCACATCACAGACCTATCACACCACAGACCTATCACATCACAGACCTGTCACATCACATATATCACATCACAGACCTATCAAAGGCCCATAATGGGTTCCTGCTTCGGTACATACTGTTGTTATTTATGGCGCTTGCGGTTGAATTTCCCGTGCGCTGATGAATGTAATGGGTGTATTCCCTACGCCGATCTGTCGGGCTTACATGTTAACTTATCTTTCATAATGCAGTGGCAAACTTCTGAACCTAAAATATTGCCTAGGGAATCAGTCTAGCTTGGGTTTGGTCGCAACATTCTGCAGTGGATATGCAACATTTACTATGTCGTCGTGTCAGAGAGGTTCAATGCGCTCGTGCTCAAACTTCTTGTGCGCTGTCAACCTGAAAGTGAGTTCACTCCACACGCCGGTCAGTTTGACTTCTCGTTAAGAAAGCAATGGCAAGCTACTGAACGTAAATATTGCCTAGAAATTCAACACGGGATTGACCGAAACGTCCTGCAGAGGACATGAACAATTTAAGCGGTCATCGTTGCCGAGTGATTTATCACGCTCATGCTTAACTTCCTTGCGCTGATGGTGGGGTATTGGGTTCATTCCACACACTGGTCAGTCGATCTTACACTTTTGACTTCCAGTTAGCAAAGTTTTACCAACAGAGCATACGACCACACCTAGAATATGGGTCAACTGCGTGGTGTTCAGCATCAAAAACCACACTACAAAAGCTGGACAAGGTGCAAAATCAAGCACTTAGAGTCACTACAGGAGGGATGAGATCAACCCCTATAGTGGAAATGGAGAAAATGGGGAGGACACAAGTTCTGAGTGCGCGCAGAGATACGAAAACACTAATACAAGCAGAAAAGTTCCTCAGCTTGCCAGGCCACCCTATGAAGAACAGATTTGAAAACCTAGCTATGGGGCGGTTGAAAAGAAGTAGTTTTATCCACCAGGCCAAACGACTCTGCAGAGAAACCACCGATCTGCCCACAGTTGGTATCCCCCTAACAACTATTCCAGAGCGAACTCCATGGAAAGATGAGCGTAGACTATCATTACAAATCCAGACAAAAGTGAGAGGAATATTTGACAAGGAAGAACAGAACAGTGTGCAGCGCAGAACAGCCACTCTCATAAGTTTCCTTGATGAAGAATACCCACAGGACCTCTGGATACGAGTCTACACAGATGGGTCGGCACAAAATGCTATTCGAAATGGAGGAGCGGGAGTGTACATAGAAAACCCAAATAATACTAGGGACACAGCCAGAGTTCCGACAGGAAAGTATTGCTATAACTATGATGCTGAAATTGAGGCAATCAAGATAGCAACAGAGAAATTACTAAATACCAGCAATGGTACACAACCTGTGGTGCTATTGACAGATGCAAAATCAGTACTCGAGACGCTCCTGTCTGGGAAATTGCCAGCACTAAGGACACTACTCTATAAACTTAGCAGTCAGCATAAGGTCACCATACAGTGGATACCATCCCACTGTGGAGTACCCGGAAACGACAGAGCTGATCAATTGGCTAAGAAAGGAGCCAAAGAAGAACAGCCTGATGTGCACGATACATACCACCAAAAGAAAAGAATGATCAAATCAGTCAGAAAGCCACCAAAACCTGCTCAAGATGACTACCACGTTATGGACAGACCAGAACAAGTCATTATTCTGCGCCTCAGAATAGGACACAATAGATTACGCAACCACATGTATACAAAATTCAAGATTGGTGAATCAGCCATGTGCACATGTGGACTGGCGTCGCAGACAGCAGAGCACATACTCCAAGACTGCCCAAAATATAACATATCTAGGCAAACCTTCTGGCCTAGAGAGACGACAGTGAAAGATAAACTCTATGGACCACTGTGTGAACTGAAAAAGTCAGTTACATTCATACAAGAGACAACATTGCAGATATAGACATATTTCAAGCGAACGAAAGAAGAAGAAGACTACTTCCAGTTCAGAGAGTAGTAGCAGGCTACTGAGCATAAAATTGAAATGAACCTTGGGTTGGTCGCTCAATGTCCAGCAAGGAGCGTGTAACATTTTGTAAAATATCACATCAATTCCCGTGTGTTCATCATCATCATGTACCATGCCGGTAAGCGTGCGCGGTCATATTTTGCCAACACGACTCGATTAACAGAGTTGTGGATCAGCTCAGTGTTACATGGGTCTGAAAGGGTAACAAACAACAGTAGCATTATGACCTCCCATGTCATACAAGGTTACTAAGGGCGGTTGGTGCGATGCTGCTGACTCATCTCATCTCAACATCTCATCCTCTCATTTTAACATCGCATCCCATCTCATAATCTCATCTCATAATTTCATCTCAACATCTCGTCTCATCATCTCATTTCAACATCTCAGCATCTCATCTCAACATCTCATCTCATCATTTCAACATCTCATCTTCTCATCTCATCTTGACCCTCTTATACCTTGATGTGTCGAGATAAAGCATAAACAGCGAAAGCGCCCACTTATGGGCTTCATATATCGAGGTTCCTATGGACTCTGCTATTCCCTCTGTTCATCGTATGCATGGTCGGCCTCTTCTTTTGCCTCCATCTGGTCTGTACATCATTGCTTGTTGCGGTATACTGTTAGTTGGTAGCCTAGTATATGGCCGAACCATTTAACTTGCTGTTTTCTGATAACATCTAGCGCTGCTATACACACACACACCACCACCACCACCACCGCCACCACCACCACCCGCCACCGCCACCACCACCACCCCCTCCCCCAGACTTTAGTCCTGATTTTCTCTGTCTTGATACATTGATTATTCTTCTCGGAAACTAATCGCTGACTTGTCCCGTTAAAAACAAAACAACGTTACCTGCACAATCCAACTAAACATGAAAGTAAGTTTACAAAGGGATTAGCCTGTAGTGTTGTGGGCTTACTATCTGGTGGTAAATGAACGGCAGGAGGGGACAAAGTTAACGTTCGGGCTTTTGCCACGTGGGCTTTCAGAAGGCTTGGACGATTTTCTTGGGTGAATACATCCTGTAGTGTTCTGGGCTTACTATCTGGTGAGAAATGAATGGCAAGAGAGGACAAGGTTGACGTTGCGGCTTTTGACACGTGGGCTTTCAGGAGGCTTGGACGAGTTTCATGCGTGAACACACAGACATTTATAGAGCCACCTGAAATGAGCACATATTTGCAAGAAGCGTATCTTAATGAGAAACACATCTTTCGCGGGACTACATTGTTCTGAGAAACACATCTATCCACGAATCATATTTGTTTTGAGAAACACATCTTTTCAAGAACCACATTACTATGAAAAGCACATCTTTCCAAGAACCACATTGTTAGAGACATTAGACTTAGACAGTCAAAATTTTTTGGTCATGTTATGAGAAGAAATGCATTGGAGAACTTGGTGACAACTGGCAAGATCGACGGGAACAGACCAAGGGGAAGACTGAGAAGTAAATACCTAGATGGCTTGGCCACGTGGCATGATCGAGACAGAAACACGGAGCTGATCCATGACTCTGGTGATTGAGTCAGATGGCAACACATAACCGCCCACGCTTATCGACATGGCACATAATGGATGGGTGGGACATTGTTATTAGAGAGAATACTTTTCAAGAACCACATTGCTATGAGGAACACCTCTTTGCTATGAGAAACACATCTTTGCTATGAGAAACGCATCTTTTCAAGATACGGATTTATATGAAAATCACATATTTCTACGAACCACACTGCTAAGCGACACACATCTTTTCAATATTAACATTCTATCAGAAACACGTCTGTCCGCGAACCATATCTTTATTAATAGTAAGTAAGTAAATCTTTATTTTTGTGTTGCCTGATGCGTGACAAAATGGGACAACGAGGCACTAGATATTGATGACACCAAAACCAGTAGTCGAATTTGGAAGTATTTAAGTTCATCGGCCAAGATATTTTTAAACAGCTTGAAAGTTCAAGCCCTGGACCCGATTTGTTTCGGTTCCCTAAAACTCTACCTCAACTTTCGTTGTTCTGTAGCTTTCTCAGTGTCGGGGAATGCCAGATGTAATGTATACTTTGGGTTTGAGCTGTCAGAAAATAACACATGCCACATAGTTTATAGGTGCATACGAGATCGGAAATAAACGGAGGCTGTCTAGGGACAAAAGCAGGTACCGTAGGCTGGCAGAATTTACGGCAGTGGGAACGTGCTTGTGCTGAGAAATCTAATACAAGGACTATGAACTCAGAAACAAGGTCGTATCGGGGTGGAGAGAGTTAGATTGATAATAAGATGCAAATTAAACATGCAGATCAGCCCAGCTGCGTGCTGTATGCTGATTGGGTAGCCCTTCACGACAAGGAGAGAGCATGGTCACGTGATTCCAGAAAGGCGCCAACTCGAGAAGTAATATATACTTTAGGATCCAGTCAGTTTATAGAGTGAACAGGAGAGAGTTGGACAGTCGAGAGTGGACTCCGGGAGCGGCGGGGGCCTGGGCCCTCTTGGGGCAGCCCAAGGAACATAGTAACAGGACTTCAGAAATTGTGGCTAATCCGTGCCCAAGTCTGTATAGTATCTGGAGGAGGAGGAAGTGAAGGAAGACGGACAAGCGCCCATGGTAGAACTCGTCTGAATCACTGATAGGAGTGAGAACGTCTAAGGATCTGTGAACGGAACCTACCCAAGGCAGATAAGCCAAAGAAGGGAAAGACACGCAGAGTCCGAGGGTCGCCTAAGTGCAAGAAAGCCACTTGAGTTAGAGGACCGCCATCTAAGGAGACCGCTTGCTAGTTGCTGTAGATGGCTAAACGTCAGACAGGACGACAATGGCCAGGGACACTACGGTTGGAACCACGCAGGAGACTAAAAGTCAGATAGGAAGGAAAGGTCAAGTGGGATCCACGACAAGCGATTGATTGGGCAGAGACAAATGAAATCCAGAAGGGCAACCAGAAAAGCAACTGGATGGCAGAAGCGAATGTAAGTAGACATAAGGCATCGTTAGAATATTCTCTAGATTATGATAAGGTACCTTAGTTTAGAAAGCTATAGCAAACTACCGTAGGTGAACTTACCGCGTAATCATGAACGACTGACAAATGTCAGAACTGAGTGCAACGTCCTGCAAAGGACACACGTCTAACTAAGCTAGCTAACTATAATAGTAGTCTAAGCAAGGAGGCATTGACAAACTACTGAACATTAACCCGCTAAGGAGTCGCCACCCGGCAAAGGATCAGGACTGAATGCGACGTCCTGCAAATGACCTATATTTAAATGGCCGAAATAGAGTGATGGGAGTCAAATTAATCGGTTGGATAAGCAGAGTGTAGATAAACTATATATGTGCATGTAAACTAAGCAATTAGACTACAAGATTAATGAGAACTAGGTGAGTGCAACTGCGTGTAAATACGAAAAGATGAACACGGCGGCCAAACACAGCAGACGGCAGAAGAGGATAGGAAGGCGCTAGCGATCACTCGGTCAACCCAAACAATGATACCGGAGGACAATACCCGCCAGGGACGGAGCGGTATGGAAAGTAATGTGTGTCTTTTGTTCGCTGGACATAGGTGAAAGGAGGTCGCGCTTCTGCTGTTGTGTAGTTAAGTTGGCCTTGCGGGGTACAGGCAGAGAGTTCAAATCTTCGGGTAAATGGTTAAATACTTTTAGTGTTATGTTGGCTGTAGGCGGCGCATCGGGAAATAGGCGATAATAATGTTAGTTAAATATAGGTAGGCGATAGATTACTGTGTTTACAATACTGTTCTTAATTTATGTTATGGCTAAGATATACTAATACTAGTATAGATAGAGAAGCGATAGATGTTATAGGCCTGCAGAATGGTTACTGCAAGATAGACAAAAGGCCGGTGGAAATCCTAGCTTTAGTTCTTTACTTGATGCAGTTAGTAGGTGATTGTAGGTAGTATTTCCCTAACATCCGGTTGCATAGTTTATTATATTATCTACCTCCCCCTTGTGAGGTCATGCGGTATTGTGTTGTTATTGGAGTCGATTATGCATAGATGTGTCTGCAATGCATGTACTGATTACTCTATGCGATTATGTTGTAGATTGTCACTCTGTTACTGTTCAGAAGGAAATAAATATATGATTGAGTTGCCTTCTATTTCGACTTGTCAACCTGAGATTGTGTAGATTAGAGTAGTTTAGAGACATTGTGACGTGGGCTGTACATCTCTCCTATAACCTGATAATATACACCACAAGACATTGGTGGTGCAATAGTATAATTAACTATTGTTCTCACGTGGAGACACGAACCTAAATCTGTCGTATCCCTTACTCTCATCCTCTTTCTCCTTCTCTCTCTCTCCTTCTCTCTCTCTCTCTCTCTCTCTCTCTCTCTCTCTCTCTCTCTCTCTCTCTCTCTCTCTCTCTCTCTTCATCTTTCCTTATTATCAAAGGTAGTGCGTAGTAGGCAGAGTTCGACTGAGGAACGAACTTTTAGGCTTCACACTATTTATATCACATCCTTCTCATTCCCTCTTCTTTCTCTTCTCTCTCTCCTCCCTTTCTCCCTCTCTTCTTCTCTTCTTTTCTCTCTGTCACAAATGGCGTCGTCGGCAGGATCTGTTTCCAGAATTTTCTGGGACCTTCCAGCTTAGTCCGGGAGCTCCCAGGAGATTCCATGTGACCTTTGTCTCGGCGGTGTCAGGTTATACTATATAGTAAGATCGTATACATAGATTTGTCGCTTACAGTCAGTAGTTCGTGATTGCCTGCTCGATAGTTGTCTCAGTAAGTGTTCCTTTACTAGGCTACTTATCTCATAGCTGGTTGGTAAATTGTCTGAACTATCTGTCGGCGAGGTTTCTACTAAGTCTGTTCAGTTAGAAACTCTTGTGTAAAGTACACCGGCCACACCCACTTTGCTACAATAACATCAGCAACACCCAACATACTACAAAATACCCAGGGAGAGCCAACTCAGAAGGAGAGTCAGCGCAGCGGAATCTGTCCGAAATGAGCTCAGACAACAGCTGAGCAAAGCAAGTCAACGTAAGGGTGGCCTTATATTTTCATCGTTAAAGGGTCAAACTCCTAATGTCAGTGCACGTTAAAGACTAACTCACTGATTGAAGAGTATCAGAATAAAATACTCCACCGTTATATAAAGGTCACCCTCTTCATCCAGGAAGTCAGAGTCATAATTAATGACAGGGTATGGCAAGTGAAACCCGGAGCCATACAAAGTATAGGAACATAATTCCTACACACGACATGCAGAGCAAGCCAAACCTGTGGCTGTACGGGGACGAATGTGAATTAGTTTGTCGGGAAGGCAGCTGTTTGCCTGGCTGAACTCAATACGTCTGGTGGCAGTGGCAACATCTGAAGCCATCAGGACAATATGTCTCCCCCCCCCCTTTTTTCTGCAGAAGAGAACAGCGTGAGGCGGGCTGTTCCGAACGTTACCAATGGCACATGTGGCGTACCAGAAGTGTACGCATGAACAATTAGATCACCAAGCGGGGTTGTTCCCCTCTGTTTTATGCAGTGAGTTAATTATGGATGTCGTGAAGAGACAGATGACAGTGTCACTCGTGGTAGTTAGAAAATCCCCTTTTTTAGAGGCGGGAACGGAGGTGGAATTCGGTGTACCAGCGTGTTCAAGTTTCATGATACCAGAATTAGACATGTTAACAAAGTTGGGCAGTGAATGACAAGCGACGCCCTATATTTCTGCCCGTGCATATAGAATAGACACAAATAGACAATCGTAGAAATTCAGTGAAGAAGATCGGAATCCAGAGAGCACCATCAAACAGAAGCATATGCGATATATATTTCAGCATGACAATGAACATTAGTTAAATAATAAGTTAAACATTCGTGGTGCAGTGTTGGTTCATAATTGAATGACATTTTTGTTGGAGGGCCATATGTGTAGTCGCGTTTAGCCATCCTTTGTTTGTTTTACAGGTTCATGAATGTAGTTAGAAACATGTGATTTTGTTGTTTAAATGAATATGACTACTTGATAGGATCAACTTTTGTGGAGCAGTTAGCTCCCTTGTTATTTCCATAGCGGAAGTTGTCTAGTCGGGTATGCGAATGTTTTTATTTTTGTGTGGGCCTCACTCTATTGTGTTCGGGGCAGACACAACTGCAGTATTGGGTCTCATAGTGACAACACATAGTTCAGCGTCGTGCCAGGAGGCCAAGGAGACCATTTATAATCTGAGATTGCCCGAGTAGATGTTAATGCGGGTACATGTTTGTTTTTAATGAGAAGGGGCATGGCGAAGAATAAATGTTAGAGCATGATGTCCTAGAATTGGGCACACATTTTTTTTCAGAGTTATTTCAGCGCCAAGAGAATAGGGCATGATGTCCAAGAACTGGGCATACCATTTTTTTTTAGAGTTATTTCAGCGCCAAGACAATAGAGCACGATGTCCAACGACTGGGCGCACATTTTTTTTATGTCAAAAGCTGTTTCATGATATATGTTTGGTTTGTTTCTATGGCCACTAAATACTGCGTACTTACAGCAGGGGCTGATTTGTTTTTGTGTACATCGGCGGTGATTGTGAAGATTGCAGCTTCAGGCTGATGTGTCCTTGCGAATAGGGGAGAATTGGTTGTTTTATTATGTGTGGTGACCAGGCATTTGCCTATAGTGTCACAGGAATTGTTACAATGTCTTTTTTAGATTCAAGGATGACTGGGCACTTTGAATTACAGATGTCCTAGTGGGTAGCACCTATGTGAATCTGATTGTTTGTTCTGTTGTTGTTACAGGGGAGTGGCATATTAAGTGAATACCTATATTGACATTGTTTTATTATTTTTGGTGCCCCTATGTATTGCATCCATGGAGCTGGGTGTTGATTTTGATGTCAGAATTGCTGGTTTATTTTGTATGCACACTGCATATTCCTCATCGCCACTCATAGATACGGTATTATATGTTGACAGACACTGATGATTTTTTTTAAATGGTCACTGATATTTGATATTTGTTACTTAAAACGTCAGGTTCAGGGGATATAATTGTTGGCAGAGTTACACTGAAAGGTTTGGGGCCAATGATGATGTCCCAATGACTTATTGTTTACCTAATTAGTCCCAGATTTACACAAGGTCCTTGCTTAGCACACCAAGAGTATAGATCTCTCTTGTTCGACGTGGGTCCGTAGAAGAGTAGGAGGGGAATGTGTGAACGCCTGATGCGTCACAAAATGGGACAACGACGCACTAGATATTGATGACACCAAAACCAGTAGTGGAATTTGGAAGTATCTAAGTTCATCGGCCAAGATATTTTTAAACAGCTTGAAATTTCAAGCTCTGGACCCGATTTGTTTCGGTTTCCTAAAACTTTACCTCAACTTTCGTTGTTCTGTAGCTTTTTCAGGGTCAAGGAATGCCATATGTAATGTATACTTTGGGTTCGAGCTGTCAGGTGGGCAATGGTGAACCTCGGGGGCAGTGGAATTTATAGTTACAAACAGTTCAGGTTTAATCTTGGGTTGTCAAGAAACAAAAGCAGGTACCGTAGGCTGGCAGAATTTACGGCAGTGGGAACGTGGTTGAGCTGAGAAATCTAATTCAAGGAGCATGAACTCAAACAAGGACTATGAACTCAAAAACAAGGTCGTAGCGGGGTGGAGAGAGTTAGATTGATAATAAGATGCAAATTAAACATGCAGATCAGCCCAGCTGCGTACTGTATGCTGATTGGGTAGCCCGTCAAGACAAGGAGAGAGCATGGTCACGTGATTCCAGAAAGGCGCCAACTCGAGAAGTAATATATACTTTAGGATCCAGTCAGTTTAGAGGGTTGAACAGGAGAGAGTTGGTCAGTCGAGAGTGGACTCCGGGAGCGGCGGGGGCCTGGGCCCTCTTGGGGCACCCCAGGGAACATAGTAACAGGTCTTCAGAAATTCTGGCTAATCCGTGCCCAAGTCTGTATAGTATCTGGAGGAGAAGGAAGTGAAGGAAGACGGACAAGCGCCCATGCTAGAACTCGTCTGAATCACTGATAGGAGTGAGAACGACTAAGGATCTGTGAACGGAACCTACCCAAGGCAGATAAGCCAAAGAAGGGAAAGAAACGCAGAGTCCGAGGGTCGCTAAGTGCAAGAAAGCCACTTGAGTTAAGAGGACCGCCAGCTAAGGAGACCGCTCATTAGTTGCAGTAAATGGCTAAACGTCAGATAGGACGACAATAGCCAGAGACACTGCGGTTGGAACCACGCAGAAGACTAAAAGTCAGATAGGACGGAAATGTCAAGTGGGATCCACGACAAGCGATTGATGGGGCATAGACAAATGAAACCCAGAAGGACAACTGGATGGCAGAAGCGAATGTAAGTAGACATAAGGCATCGTTAGAATATTCGCTAGATTATGATAAGGTACCTTAGTTTAGAAAGCTATAGCAAACTACCGTAGGTAATCTTACCAAATAATCATAAACAAACGACAAATGTCAGGACTGAGTGCAACGTCCTGCAAAGGACCCACATCTAACTAGCTAGCTAACTATAATAGCAGTCTAAGCAAGGAAGCATTGACAAACTACTGAACATTAACCCGCTAAGGAGTCGCGACCCGGCAAAGGATCAGGACTGAATGCGACGTCCTGCATATGACCTATATTTAAATGGCCAAAATAGAGTGATGGGAGTCATATTAATCGGTTAGATAAGCAGAGTGTAGATAAACTATATATGTACATGTAAACTAAGCAATTAGACGTACACAATTAATGAGAACTAGGTGAGTGCAACTGCATGTAAATACGAAAAGATGGCAGCACTGCAAGAATATAAACACGGCGACCAAACATAGCAGACGGCAGAAGAGGATAGGAAGGCGCTAGCGATCACTCGGTCAACCCAAACAATGATACCGGAAGACAATACCCGTCAGGGACGGAGCGGTATGGGAAGGAATGTGTGTTGTTTGTTCGCTGGACATAGGTGAAAGGAGGTCACGCTTCTGCTGTTGTGTAGTTAAGTTGGCCTTGCGGGGTACAGGCAGCGAGTTCAAATCTTCGGGTAAATGGTTAAATACTTTTAGGGTTATGTTGGCTGTAGGCGGCGCGTCGAGAAATAGGCGATAATAATGTTAGTTAAATATATGTAGGCGATAGACTACTGTGTTTACAATACTGTTCTTAATTTATGTTATGGCTAAGATATACTAATACTAGTATAGATAAAGAAGCGTTAGATGTTAAGGACTTTGTAGGTAGTGAAAGAGTAAAGTTTATTTTGACATACAACTCACGGGTATTGTTTTATAATGTATCAGGCATTGCCTGGGTAAACTGGAACGGTTACTGCGAGATAGACAAAAGGCCGGTGGAAATCCTAGCTTTAGTTCTTTACTTGATGCGGTTAGTAGGTGATTCATAATGTAGTATTCCCCTAACATCCAGTTGCATAGGCTTTATACTATCTATATCTCCCCTTGTGAGGTAATGCAGGTATTGTATTTATTAGAGTCGATTAATGCATATATGTGTCTGCAATGTATGTACTGGATTACTCTAATGCGATTATGTTGTAGATTGTCACTCTGTTACTGTTCAGAAGGAAATAAATATATGATTGAGTTGCCTTTTATTTCGACTTGTCAACCTGAGATTGTGTAGATTAGAGTAGTTTAGAGACATTGTGAGGTGGGCTGTACATCTCTCCTATAACCTGATAATATACACCACGAGACATTGATGGTGCAATAGTATAATTAACTATTGTTCTCACGTGGAGACACGAACCTAAATCTGTTGCTATCCCTTACTCTCATCCTCTTTCTCCTTCTCTCTCTCTCCTTCTCTCTCTCTCTCTCTCTCTCTCTCTCTCTCTCTCCATCTTTCCTTATTATCAAAGGTAGTGCGTAGTAGGCAGAGTTCGACTGAGGAACGAACTTTTAGGCTTCACATTATTTATATCACATCCTCCTCATTCCCTCTTCTTTCTCTTCTCTCTCTCTCCTCCCGTTCTCCCTCTCTTCTTCTCTTCTTTTCTCTCTGTCACAAATGGCGTCGTCGGCAGGATCTTGTTTCCAGAATTTTCTGGGACCTTCCAGCTTAGTCCGGGAGCTCCCAGGAGATTCCATGTGACCTTTGTCTCGGCGGTGTCAGGTTATACTATATAGTAAGATCGTATACATAGATTTGTCGCTTACAGTCAGTAGTTCGTGATTGCCTGCTCGATAGTTGTCTCAGTAAGTATTCCTTTACTAGGCTACTTATCTCATAGCTGGTTGGTAAATTGTCTGAACTATCTGTCGGCGAGGTTTCTACTAAGTCTGTTCAGTTAGAAACTCTTGTGTAAAGTACACCGGCCACACCCACTTTGCTACAAGAACATCGGCAAAACCTACTACTACAAAATACCCAGGGAAGAGCCAACTCAGAAGGAGAGTCAGCGCAGCGGAATCTGTCCGAAATGAGCTCAGACAACAGCTGAGCAGTGCAAGTCAACGTAAGGGTGGCCTTATATTTTCATCGTTAAAGGACCAAGCTCCTAATGTCAGTACACGTTAAAGACTAACTCACTGATTGAAGAGTATCAGAATAAAATACTCCACCGTTATATAAAGGTCACCCTCTTCATCCAGGAAGTCAGAGTCATAATTGATGACAGGGTATGGCAAGTGAAACCCAGAGCCATGCAAAGTATAAGAACACAATTCCTACACCCGATATGCAGAGCAAGCCAAACCTGTGGCTGTACGGGGACGAATGTGACATTAGTTTGTCGGGAAGGCAGCTGTTTGCCTGGCTGAACTCAATACGTCTGGTGGCAGTGGCAACATCTGAAGCCATCAGGACAATATGTCTCCCCCCTTTTTCTTCGTCAGAAGAGAACAGCGCGAGACGGGCTGTGCCGAACGTTATCAATGGCACATGTGGCGTACCAGAAATGCACGCATGAACAATTAGATCATCAAGCGGGGTTGTTCCCCTCTGTTTTATGCAGTGAGTTAATTATGGCTGTTGTGAAGAGACCGATGACAGTGTCACTCGTGGTAGTTAGAAAATCCCTTCTTTAGAGGCGGGAACAGAGGTGGAATTCATCCTACCAGCGTGTTCAAGTTCATGATACCAGAATTAGATATGTTAACAGGTGTTGGGCAGTGAATGACAAGTGACGCCCTGTATTTCTGCCCGTGCATATAGAATAGACACAGAAAGACAATCGTAGAAATTCAGTGAAGAAGATCGGAATCCAGAGAGCACCATCAAACAGAAGCATCTGCGATATATATTTCAGCATGACAATGAACATTAGTTAAATAATAAGTTAAACATTCGTGGTGTAGTGTTGGTTCATAATTGAATGACATTTTTGTTGGAGGGCCATATGTGTAGTCGCGTTTAGCCATCCTTTGTTTGTTTTACAGGTTCATGAAATTAGTTAGAAACATGTTATTTTGTTGTTTAAATGAATATGACTACTTGAGGGGATCAACTGTTGTGGAGCAGTTAACTCTCTTGTTATTTCCATAGCGGAAGTTGTCAAGTCGGGTATGCGAATGTTTTTATTTTTGTGTGGGCCTCACTCTATTGTGTTCGGGGCAGACACAACTGCAGTATTGGGTGTCATAGTGACAACACATAGTTCAACGTCGTGCCAGGAGGCCAAGGAGACCATTTATAATCTGAGATTGCCCGAGTAGATGTTAATGCGGGTACATGTTTGTTTTTAATGTGAAGGGGCATGGCGAAGAATAAATGTTAGAGCATGATGTCCTAGAATTGGGCACACATTTTTTTTCAGAGTTATTTCAGCGCCAAGAGAATAGGGCATGAATGTCCAAGAACTGGGCATACCATTTTTTTTTCAGAGTTATTTCAGCGCCAAGACAATTGAGCACGATGTCCAACGACTGGGCGGACATTTTTTTTATGTCAAAAGCTGTTTCATGATATATGTTTGGTTTGTTTCTATGGCCACTAAATGTTGTTTACTTACAGTAGGGGCTGATTTGTTTTTGTGTACATCGGCGGTGATTGTGAAGATTGCAGCTTCAGGCTGATGTGTCCTTGCGAAATAGGGGAGAATTGGTTGTTTTATTATGTGTGGTGACCAGGCATTTGCCTGTGGTGTCACAGGAATTGTTACAATGTTTTTTTTCAGATTCAAGGATGACTGGGCACATTGATTTACAGATGTCCTAGTGGGTAGCACCTATGTGAATCTGATTGTTTGTTCTGTTGTTGTTACAGGGGAGTGGCATATTAAGTGAATGCCTATATTGACATTGTTTTATTATTTTTGGTGCCCCTATGTATTGCATCCATGGAGCTGGGTGTTGATTTTGATGTCAGAATTGCAGGTTTATTTTGTATGCAGACTGCATATTCCTCATCGCCACTCATAGGATACGGTAATATATTTTGGCAGAGGCTGATGATTTATTTTAATGGTCACTGATATTTGATATTGGTTACTTAAAGCATCAGGTTCATGGGATATAACTGTTAGCAGAGTTACACTGAAAGGTTTGGGGCCAATGATGAAGTCCCACTGACTTATTGTTTACCTAAATAGTCCCAGATTTACACAAGGCCTTGCTTAGCACACCAAGAGTATAGATCTTTCTTGTTCGACGTGGGTCCGTCGAAGAGTAGGAGGGGAATGTGTGAACGCCTGATGCGTCACAAAATGGGACAACGAGGCACTAGATATTGATGACACCAAAACCAGTAGTGGAATTTGGAAGTATCTAAGTTCATCGGCCAAGATATTTTTAAACAGCTTGAAAGTTCAAGCTCTGAACCCGATTTGTTTCGGTTTCCTAAAACTCTACCTCAACTTTCGTTGTTCTGTAGCTTTCTCAGTGTCAAGGAATGCCAGATGTAATGTATACTTTGGGTTCGAGCTGTCAGGTGGGCAATGGTGAACCTTGGGGGCAGTGGAATTTATAGTTACAAACAGTTCAGGTTTAATCTTGGGTTGTCAAGAAACAAAAGCAGGTACCGTAGGCTGGCAGAATTTACGGCAGTGGGAACGTGGTTGAGCTGAGAAATCTAATTCAAGGAGCATGAACTCAAACAAGGACTATGAACTCAAAAACAAGGTCGTAGCGGGGTGGAGAGAGTTAGATTGATAATAAGATGCAAATTAAACATGCAGATCAGCCCAGCTGCGTGCTGTATGCTGATTGGGTAGCCCTTCACGACAAGGAGAGAGCATGGTCACGTGATTCCAGAAAGGCGCCAACTCGAGAAGTAATATATACTTTAGGATCCAGTCAGTTTAGAGGGTTGAACAGGAGAGAGTTGGTCAGTCGAGAGTGGACTCCGGGAGCGGCGGGGGCCTGGCCCTCTTGGGGCAGCCCAGGGAACATAGTAACAGGACTTCAGAAATTCTGGCTAATCCGTGCCCAAGTCTGTATAGTATCTGGAGGAGGAGGAAGTGAAGGAAGACGGACAAGCGCCCATGCTAGAACTCGTCTGAATCACTGATAGGAGTGAGAACGACTAAGGATCTGTGAACGGAACCTACCCAAGGCAGATAAGCCAAAGAAGGGAAAGAAACGCAGAGTCCGAGGGTCGCTAAGTGCAAGAAAGCCACTTGAGTTAAGAGGACCGCCAGCTAAGGAGACCGCTCATTAGTTGCAGTAAATGGCTAAACGTCAGATAGGACGACAATAGCCAGAGACACTGCGGTTGGAACCACGCAGAAGACTAAAAGTCAGATAGGACGGAAAGGTCAAGTGGGATCCACGACAAGCGATTGATGGGGCATAGACAAATGAAACCCAGAAGGACAACTGGATGGCAGAAGCGAATGTAAGTAGACATAAGGCATCGTTAGAATATTCGCTAGATTATGATAAGGTACCTTAGTTTAGAAAGCTATAGCAAACTACCGTAGGTAATCTTACCAAATAATCATAAACAAACGACAAATGTCAGGACTGAGTGCAACGTCCTGCAAAGGACCCACATCTAACTAGCTAGCTAACTATAATAGCAGTCTAAGCAAGGAAGCATTGACAAACTACTGAACATTAACCCGCTAAGGAGTCGTGACCCGGCAAAGGATCAGGACTGAATGCGACGTCCTGCAAATGACCTATATTTAAATGGCCGAAATAGAGTGACGGGAGTCAAATTAATCGGTTGGATAAGCAGAGTGTAGATAAACTATATATGTACATGTAAACTAAGCAATTAGACGTACACAATTAATGAGAACTAGGTGAGTGCAACTGCATGTAAATACGAAAAGATGGCAGCACTGCAAGAATATAAACACGGCGGCCAAACACAGCAGACGGCAGAAGAGGATAGGAAGGCGCTAGCGATCACTCGGTCAACCCAAACAATGATACCGGAGGACAATACCCGCCAGGGATGGAGCGGTATGGAAAGGAATGTGTGTCTTTTGTTCGCTGGACATAGGTGAAAGGAGGTCGCGCTTCTGCTGTTGTGTAGTTAAGTTGGCCTTGCGGGGTACAGGCAGCGAGTTCAAATCTTCGGGTAAATGGTTAAATACTTTTAGGGTTATGTTGGCTGTAGGCGGCGCGTCGGGAAATAGGCGATAATAATGTTAGTTAAATATATGTAGGCGATAGATTACTGTGTTTACAATACTGTTCTTAATTTATGTTATGGCTAAGATATACTAATACTAGTATAGATAAAGAAGCGATAGATGTTAAGGACTTTGTAGGTAGTGAAAGACTAAAGTTTATTTTGACATAAAACTCACGGGTATTGTTTTATAATGTTTCAGGCATTGCCTGGGTAAACTGGAGATACCCAAGCATACCGGGCATACCTGACTAAACAGATATTCATCTGAACAAAATAATCCCATGGGTATTCGGACTAAATAAATGGGCCACTTATAGGCCTGCAGAACGGTTACTGCGAGATAGACAAAAGGCCGGTGGAAATCCTAGCTTTAGTTCTTTACTTGATGCAGTTAGTAGGTGATTGTAGGTAGTATTTCCCTAACATCCGGTTGCATAGTTTATTATATTATCTACCTCCCCCTTGTGAGGTCATGCGGTATTGTGTTGTTATTGGAGTCGATTATGCATAGATGTGTCTGCAATGCATGTACTGATTACTCTATGCGATTATGTTGTAGATTGTCACTCTGTTACTGTTCAGAAGGAAATAAATATATGATTGAGTTGCCTTTTATTTCGACTTGTCAACCTGAGATTGTGTAGATTAGAGTAGTTTAGAGACATTGTGAGGTGGGCTGTACATCTCTCCTATAACCTGATAATATACACCACGAGACATTGATGGTGCAATAGTATAATTAACTATTGTTCTCACGCGGAGACACGAACCTAAATCTGTCGTA
The DNA here is from genome assembly GCA_014155875.1 of Cepaea nemoralis. Taxonomy (NCBI): domain Eukaryota; kingdom Metazoa; phylum Mollusca; class Gastropoda; order Stylommatophora; family Helicidae; genus Cepaea; species Cepaea nemoralis. The sequence goes on along the minus strand of JACEFZ010014749.1, from coordinate 37,707 downwards.
TCCCTTACTCTCATCCTCTTTCTCCTTCTCTCTCTCTCTCTCTCTCTCTCTCTCTCTCTCTCTCTCTCTCTCTCTCTCTCTCTCTCTCTCTCTCTCTCTCTCTCTCTTCATATTTCCTTATTATCAAAGGTAGTGCGTAGTAGGCAGAGTTCGACTGAGGAACGAACTTTTAGGCTTCACACTATTTATATCACATCCTCCTCATTCCCTCTTCTTTCTCTTCCCTTTCTCCCTCTCTTCTCCTCTTCTTTTCTCTCTGTCACATTTTCCAAGGGTTAAGAATTGGGCACGCAGGCCCGTCTGACATTCTGCCCTTCTTCTCTGTTTCCTCTCATACATTCTTTTATTCAACATCTCTTACGAAGCAATTCTTTGACAACAAAAGAACAATAAGCATTAACACGCATGAAAAATAATCAATAATGCATGACTCGTTGAGGCAATGTTTAACATGGGCATCATGAATACCCAAGGTGGGTGTAACGTGCCATACATATGGGAATGTTGTTGTTGTTTTTGTTTGTTTTTTATTGGCTAGTTGTCGTTCGAGATAATTTACCATTATTATTGTCTTTGTTGCTGTTTGTTTTTTTAAAGGGGGCGTGTAGTCTGTCCTGATGTAGTGTTCAAAGAGGTTGCGACTGTATGTATAATGATTGGTGGTGTCTTTGATTTCTTGTGGAAGATTGTTCCACAACTGAGTGGCAGAGTATGCTAAGCTTGTTTTAAATACGTCTATCCTAGGGTTAGGGACTTGGAGTATAATTTAGTTTAGTCTATTTAGTCATGGAGTATAGTTTAGTTTAGTATATTTAGTCGTTCGCTATGTCTTGCATTATATTTAAACAATGGCAAAAGGTAGCTTGGGGCATTTTGAAATAGGATTTTGTGAATTAGCTTAGCCTTATTAAAAATTAGGCGTTTGTGGAGTGGCAGTAACAGAAGACGTTCATGTAGGTTAGAATTTTATGTACGCTTGTCACCATTGATTAGACGCACTGCCCTTTTCTGGAGTGAATAAAGGCGTTTTATTATTGATTTGGAGCATCCATCCCAGATTGTGGAGCAATAATCAATATGTGCGGGGGATGCGTGGTCTCGAGGTATGGTGTCCGCCTCGAGTGCTGGAGGTCCCGGGTTCAAGTCCCGGTGATGCCGGGATTTTTTTTTCTCGTGGACTTCTGGTAATAAATTTCCCCTGGTCTCTGGGTAGTGAGATCGGATTGTTGCGCACGTAAAACATCCCTTGGCAGTTGGAAATCGAAAAAGAGTAGCCTAACGGCGCTGCCCGGGCAAAATTTCGAGTTAAAAATCTACCCAAAGTATTTCAGGATCCTCGGCGGTGCTACGGAGTTCGTGCACTGAGCTGAGTTTCTCCAGACTCAGGTTTGAGTTAGGAGGAGAACGGAGAACTTATGGGTTGCACCCTTGTGCCGTGATGTTGATCCATCGACTAAACTAAACTAAACTAAATCAGTATGTGTTTGTATGTGGGAAGTATAGAATATCTTTCTTGTGTTTTCGTCGAAGAAATTTTTAATTTTGGCAAGTTGGTATACTTTTTTGGTTATTTGTTTAACTAGAGCATGAACATGGGAATTGAAGGATAGATTTTGATCTATGATAAGACCCAGTGCCTTGTGCCCGATTACACTTTCTATAGGCGTGCTACCAATGTGCAGCTGAAGAGTTCTCTGCGAGTTTAGAGTGTGAAGTCTTTGCCTGGTTCCTATTAACATAGATATCGTTATGGGAAGCACATGATTCCAATAGCCATTATGTGTAAAATGACCCCCTCATTACGTGACACTCTACCCTTTCTTGGAGTGCAGGCAATTAAATTCTCCTGGTGCTCATGTCCCGGTTCTGGCTGTCCAGCTCGCATTTCCCCCTAATTTGATAGAGAGCCAAACAATGCGACAGTGATGCCACGGCAAGAGGAAATAATTACAGATCTTCTTCTCCTGCCCCTTATCCTCCATTCGACATAGGTCCTCAACCAATCCACGCCCTGGCGTCCTATATTTTGCGATCTCCTGTAGCCTCCTGCATGTCCTCCCAATATGATTCATTTCTGTGTTTCTCTGATTCATCTGTTTTCAGATCTCCCACTATTTGTCCTCAATCAACCCACGCCCTGGCGTCCTATATTTTGTTATCTCCTGCAGCCTCCTGCATGTCCTCCCAATATGATTCATATCTATGTTTCTCTAATCCAAGTGTTTTTAGATCTCCTGCTACCAAACCACGCCAAGCCGTCCCATCGTTTGTTGCCTCCACCCTTCATGTCTCCCTAATATTATTCATCACTGCAGTCCTCTTCTCCGTGTTTTTAAAACTCCTGCTATTTCGTTTGCCTTGTGGGTTCCAGACCAGAGAGTGTTTAGTTATTGTTCTCAGGTTTTCTGTGTTGTTCGTCTATACCGCGCCAGCGTCTGTTCACCACCTCGTGGTACACTGACATTTGTTTAGTTCACCTTGCGTTTTTTTTTCTTTTTTTAAATAAAATGGTATGGGTGCCGGTCGTTCAGAAAACATTGACAATCTAGTGAACGTAAACTTGCCAAGAGATCACGAAAAGCCAACAAATGCCGGGGTTAACTTCAACGTCCTGTAAAGCATATGCAACTAACTTTAACTCTCTCCATTAATGATTCTGTCATACCATTTTATTCCCACTATTCTGTGCAGGCAGCATTTAGTGAATGTTTGTATTTTATTTGTAATTGTTTGAGTTGTTCTCCGCGTCACTGACCCATACAATAGTACCGATTTAACATTGGAGTAACATTCTAAGTTTGCTGCTAAATTTAATTTCCTTTGACTTCCACATATTTCCCATTGCCATGAAGGCTCCTCAGGCCTTTTGTATTCTTATTTGGGACGCAGAGGTGTTTCCATGGCACCAGGGCCAGGTTTTATACTGGCCAAGACCTGCTAACACGTCCTAGCCGTGCGTCCTGGGCAACAGGTCCCTTCGGGGTCCTGGCTAACATAGTAGGATCGCTTTTTCTTCCCAAGTCGGAGAGTGTCTGCCTGCACGGCGAGGAACCACCAGTCTGCACACCAATAAGCCAGACATAGGACAACGGATACTCACGCAAACCTCAGTCCGGTATGACATCACACTGATGTTGGACAACAGGATGTCTTCATCCGACATACAGGAGGACTTCGCGCTGGAATTCATAGTCAGCGAACACAAGCAAGCAGTATTCTTATTTTAACATCATCTGTTTCACCATTTTTGTCTAAATTGTTTCCCAAATAAGAGTATAATTCCTCCTCTTGGAGTGGGGTTTCACGCGTCTTTTCAAGATCCACGTCGTTATAAGAAACACATCTTTCCTCGAATCACATCGTTATGAGAAGCACATCATTCCAAGAGCGATTCTATATAAAATGACCCCCTCACTACGTGACACCCTGCCCTTTCTTGGAGTGCAGGCAATTAAATTCTCCTGGTGCTCATGTCCCGGTTCTGGCTGTCCAGCTCGCATTTCCTCCTAATTTGATAGAGAGCCAAACAATGCGACAGTGATGCCACGGCAAGGGGAAATAATTACAGACCTAATGAATGAAAACAGATCCGGATATTTTTAAAAGAATCTTTTGGAAGAGGGGGGATGAGGGTTTAATATCTTTTCTTGGGAAAAAATAACAGGGCTAACACGCCAGGGATAACATAGAAGGGTTAGAGTGATAATGCAATGGTGTAGCGTGACACACGAGGCAACAGGAAGACATAGAATAGAATGTCACTCCTTGTGTGGTAAAAATGGGTTCAGCTTGAACAAAAGGAGGACAGGAGGTAATCATTGCCTCTGTGGACGACGGTCCTTGTCAGATTAATATCTAAAACCTGGCTGATTCCGTCACAGGATTAGTAATCTGAGATATGTGTGCGCGCGTGTATGTGGATGTGCATGGTCTTTGTGTGTGGGTGTGTATATGTAAGTGTATGCATGTATGTATGTAAGTGAATGCATTTTTGTATGTGCATATTGTGTGTGTATGTCTGGTTGCTTGTCCGCCTGCCTGCCTCATAATGTCGAAATATGAATTATTTATGTCCTGTGTATGTTTACAGCATTCATTTTACAAAGTTTCCTTATTTTTTATTGTCAATGTAAATGTAACATTCATGTTAGATAATTGGTATGTGGAAGATGAGGGAATGGAATGGCCGTATATAAGACGGGCCTGCTTTCCCAATTTGTGACCCATTAAAAAGAAAAACAAATGCGTTCGTTCTGAGACTGGGATGTGCCCTAACTGCAACTTCTCTTCTGAGGTACAGCGTGTTTGCAAAGTCTCACTACACTTTGTATATAGAACAGCTGTGTGTTGGAGAGTATGTTTTCTGTCTTGCAAACTGAAAACACACTCCATCAAACAGCTGTTCTACATACAAAGTGTAGTGAGACTTTACAAACACCCCGTAGAATGGAATGGAAGGAATGGAAGTATTAGTAATATCAAACAGGCGGATTTCATGCTTAAATGTACAGTTGAAGTGTTTGTCCAAATTTGGTCTTTCAGGTTGAAAGATTCAATGCCATACAGTAGGACAGGCTCTATATGGCAATTAAGCACTCTCTGGCATCAACTAAAGTGACTTATTACATCAGATCATTTTCATTTTCTGACATGTAGCTTTTGTTATTGTAATGGTTGCTCAAAGTGTGCCACGTGGAGACGAAGAAATACTGTCTGCTCAGAATGTGGCACGTGGAGGAGAAGGGTTTCTAATGTCTCCGCAGTGTGGCACGTGGAGACGAAGATAAACTAATGTGTGCCATGTGGAGGAGAGATGTCTGCTCAGAGTGCCACATGGAGGAAAATAAGAAACTAATGTCTGCCCAGAGTCCACGTGGAGGAGGATAAGAGACTAATGTCTGCTCAGAGTGTCACACGGAGGAGGATAAGAGACTAATGTCTGCTCAGAGTGTCACACGGAGGAGGATAGAGACTAATGTCTGCCCAGAGTGTCACACGGAGGAGGATAAGAGACTAATGTCTGCCCAGAGTGTGCCACGAGGAAGAGAAGAGACTAATCTCTGCCCAGAGTGTGCCACGAGGACGAGAAGAGACTAATCTCTGCCCAGGGTGTGCTACGTGGAAGAGAAGATACCAATGTCTGCCCAGAGTGTGCCACGTCGAGGCGACGAGAGACTGTTTGCCTTAGTGAAGACTATTTCTGATCCCTCTTCATATGGTATATAACTCTGCAGTGAGCACCCGACGAGATGCAGCGAAATATGCCAGGAAATAAATCGTGCAGCATAGTGTTCACGGCTTCTATGTTTAAAAACATTCACGGCATTATGGTTTTTGTGTGAATGTAATCATTCCACGTGCCGGATTGACAGTGAACTCGGGCGATTGTTCTGGAATCTTGTTATGGTTCGTGGTGCGGAAGTTATTATCTGATCGGGTTAGGCTGGTGAAGAGCCGTGGGAGTCAATTGGGGTGGGAAAGTTCGCGGGTAGGAGCTGTCAGAAAACGTCATGTATCTTTATTTCTTCTCGTTCTCTGTCTCTGAACCCAAGCGTAGTCCATGCATGTGCTACTACTTCTGGTAGTGTAGCTCAGTCATGTCTGACTAAGATCAGACCTTCGATGGATTGATGGAGAATTAAGTGGGTACGGAGACAGATGAATGGGTGAGTGGAGTGGTGGACCGATGCATGCAGGAAGACAGTGGGATAGGCAGTCAGACAGATAGTGAAACCGACAGGTCGATAGTCAAACGTATAGACAGGTCGGACACAAAAACATACAGAAAAGAAACAGATCAGACAGATAGATCAGCAGAAAGAAAGACGGACAGGACAGCAAGACGGACAGGATGGACAGGGAAAACTTTTACTAGCCGGTCTCTGTGGCTAAGGGCTTGCGAACGCTGTTTGTGAGCCCGTATACCCGGGTTCGAAACACGGCGGTGATGGTCTTTTCGAAAAAGGTGTAAGAGCCGGTCGTTCAGAAAGCAATGGCAAACTACTGAACGTAAAATGTGTCCAGGAATCACGAACAGCGAAAATGCTCGGGTTGACGTCCTGTGAAGAACATGCAACTTAATTTAGTTTACCTTTGCCGGTCTCCATGGCTAACGGGTTAAGGACGCGGTTCGTAATCCCGTATACGCGAGTTCTAAACACAGCTGTGCGCGATTTGGCAGCAGACCGCGTTGCGCTGGTTTTTTACGAAAAGGTATGGGTATCGGTCGTTCGGAAAGTAGTGGCAAACTACTGAACGTAAAACTTGCCAAGACATCAACAGTAGCTAAAAATGCTGGTGTTGACTGCAGACGTCCTGTAAAGGATAGGCAACTAACGTTTTTAGTTTACCTTTGCTTTCAGAACGAGTAGTAATGTTGATATCTACCGACCTGTGTAGGGAATGAATCCCGAACCCCGCCGTTAGCACACCGGAAGTTTAAGCTCATACGCACTACTTCCACGACCACGTAGAAAACCTCCCTTACATACCGTATCCGGATCATATTCCTTACACGTGACAGCCGAATCAAATTGTGTCCCCTTCAGCGCAGACGATCCGGAGACCTACAGGTCAGAGAAGGAGATTAATGACTCTAATATATAAACAGTCTGTGACTTCATTAGCTGGAGGATGTCTTCACCGTGGACTGACAAAGCCACTACTCCTTAGTGGCGGTTGGTATTGACTACAGAATGAAGTACGTTGCGGAGGCCTCTCAGTGATTCTTAAGCTGTTTGTGGAAGCTATATTTGTGGGGTGGTTCTGTTACAACTATTCAATATTCTAGATATTAACATCCAAAATCTAAAAACTATGATAATTAGCAGCGAAAAGGTAAAGTCATCAGTGATCATCACAGTAAACGGGGAGATACTAGAACAAGTAACATCTTTCTCCTATCTTGGTCATATAATAACAGATTATGGCAGAAGTGAAATAGAACTAAACAAGAGAATAGGAATGGCCAAAAATGCTTTCAACGGCATGAAATCAGTATTAACACCAAGAGAGATTAATAACGCATTAAAAATGAGAATTATCAAATGCCACGTATATTCAACGCTACTGAATGGCGGGGAAGCCTGGACATTGAACAAACAACTAGAAAATCGCATAGAAGTCCTGGAGATGTGGATATACAGACAAATATGTCGCATTTCATGGAAACAAAACTAATCAAATGCAGAGGTTCTAGCAAAACTGGGAATGAAGAGAGAGTTGATGAAAGAAATAAAGAGGAGGCAAGTGAAATATTTCTACCACGTTAAAAGACATGATACACTTATAAAAACCATATTGGAAGGCAAGGTTGAGGGCAAGCGAGCAAGAGGTAGACAACGATAGAAGTGGGAAAATAACATCAAGAGATGGACGAACATCAGCCTGACAGAATGTACAGTGAAGGGAGAGACAAGACAGTTTTGGAAATCCACTGCTGCCAACCTTCATTGTGGAGACGGCACATGATTGATTGATTGAATGGCTGTTGGTGTTGACTACAGAATGAAGTCAGTTTTGGAGTGCATGTCAGTGATTCTTAAACTTTATTTATATAACAATGATTCTTAAACTACTTTTAATGTGAGACTACAACTCTTTAGTGGCTGTTGGTATTGACTAAAGAATGAAGTCAGTTGTGATATCATTGTCATCATCATGTGCCATGCCGGTAAGCGTGAGCGGTGATTTTTTTTATCTCACTCGATCACCAGAGTCGTGGATCGGCTCAGTATTCTTTTCTCTACCGTACAACGTGGCCAAGCCATCCGGGTATTTACTTCTCTGTCCTCCCCTTGTTCTCTTTCCCTCGATCTTGCCAGTTGTCACCAAGTTCTCCTGTTATTTCTTCTCATAACAAGCCCAAAAAACTCTTGACTATAACTTATATAATCAGTTTACGGTTTTCATTTGTTTCTTGTGAGACTTGCTCATTGGTAGTTATGTCTGTACGTAGTATTCTTTGCATTTTCCTCAGAAACCAAATTTCCACACCCATTGGATGTTTTTTTTTTGGGGGGGGGGGGGGGGGGGGGCCTTATCTGTTCATTGTCCACGTCTCACATTAACACAAAAGTACAAGTTGTACACTATGTAACAGTTAATCACTCCTTTTCTCATTGCAAACAGTCTTTTTATATTGTTAGTGAACCAGTGTTCTTCCGCGTTCAAATCTTGTAGAATATGAGTATGTTTCATCTTCTTGGGCCACGATATTCTAAGAACTTTACTGTAACATTTCACCATATTCTAAGAACTTTACTGTAACATTTCACGATATTCTAAGAACTTTACTGTAACATTTCACGATATTCTGAGAACTTTACTGTAACATTTCACGATATTCTAAGAACTTTACTGTAACATTTCACGATATTCTAAGAACTTTACTGTAACATTTCACGATATTCTGAGGACTTTAGTGTAACATTTCACGATATTCTAAGAACTTTACTGTAACATTTCACGATATTCTAAGAACTTTACTGTAACATTTCACGATATTCTGAGAACTTTACTGTAACATTTCACCATATTCTAAGAACTTTACTGTAATATTTCACGATATTCTGAGAACTTTACTGTAACATTTCACGATATTCTAAGTACTTTACTGTAACATTTCGCGATATTCTAAGAACTTTACTGTAACCTTTCAGTTCGAAACCCCCGATGTTTCTTCTTTAGTGATTGTGAAATTATCAACGACTGACATATGTATATTGCCAAGCTATAAATCCCTGTTCTCGCAAATTTAATGTTAATGTGTTTGCTGGTTTTGTGCTATAGGCTTTTCATAGTGTTTGGCTATGGGCAGTGAAGGTCTGACTTCTTTTTAAACAGATCCAAGTTTTGTTGATTATGAAGCCAAGATTACTTGATTGTAGTCCGGATATTCAGACCATTCCCGCTGCACAATATAGCGGCCCAGCACAATAAATGTCGCTGGGCTAAAAGCAGTAAAGGGCGGTAATCTACATATTGTCGCATCTTAGCCGTGATAATATGTGTTTACATTTGTATATAGATGTGTTGCCATGGAGACCGCTGACTCGGCGCTGGGAAGTCGGTTGGAGAAGAGAATAAGCAAGAAGAATAATGGAAGAACGAGAAATAGACAGATGGACACAAGGAAGATTGGAAGAATAAATAAAATGGGAGGTGGTGGGATAAATAAGGACGTAATTATAAAATAGAAATAAGGATAAGAAAGAATAAAGATAGAGATGAAGAAGAAAAAAAGAATACAGAGATAAATATAGGGATACTAGGGGAAATTGAGTGAAGAAAGATACAAGTCGCCGCTGATCGTGTTGCATGGAGGTCAAAGATCAGAAGTGGAATAAAGACAAAGGATAAGATTATTGCAGATAGGCCACACACTGAGCGTGTGAGTCGTCGGATGGTGCGTGATGGTGGAAATTATCAGTTTAGTTTAGTTTAGTTTAGTTTAGTCGTTGGATCAACATCACGGCACTCGGTTTAACCCATAAGTGCTCCGTTTTCCTCCTAACTCAAACCTGAGTCTGGAGAAACTCAGCTCAATGCACGAACTTCGTTGCATCGGCGAGGATCCTGAAATACTTTGGGTAGGTTTTAACTCGAAATTTTGCCCGGGCAGCGCCGTTAGGCTACTCTTTTTCGATTTCCAATTGCCAAGGGAATTTTTACGTGCGCAACAATACAAACGGGCAGTCCGATCTCACTACCCAGAGACCAGGGGAAATTTTATTACTGGAAGTCCTGGTGTATTTTTTAAATAATGGAAATGATGGTGGAAATAATGGTGGAAATGATCATGTGTTCATATGCATCCATTGTGGACGAACATTTACAGCGCGAATTGTTCTGATCAGTCACATTCGTTACCGCCATGGGCTGTAGTTATTATACCTTATTTAAAGTTTGAAGCACACTAACAAACTATCGTCTGCCAAAGCGGCAATATGTCAGTTATAACTAGATGTGACGAACTTCCTTCATAAGAAGAGCGAAGAAGCAGAGTGAGTGTGTGTGTGTGTGTGTGTGTGTGTGTGTGTGCGCGCGCGCTCCTGTGCCTGACTCTCTTTCCCTCGACCTTACCAGTTGTCACGATGTTCTCCAATGCCTCGCTTCTCATCACATGACCAAACCAAGCTGTTTGTCTCTTTCTTATTGTTGTATATAATGTTCTAGTTTCATTAGCCTCTTTCAAGCATTCGTTGTTAGTTACTTTGGCAGTCCAAGGAATTCACAACACTCGTCTCAGGAACCACATCTATATGTCTGTCTGTCTGTCTGTCTGTTTTTCTGTCTGTCTGTGTATTATGTGTGTGTGTGTGTATTGTGTATGTGTTGTGTGTGTATGTCTGTGTGTGTGTATGTATGTATTGTGTGTGTATGTATGTATTGTGTGTGTGTATATATGTATTGTGTGTGTATGTATGTATTGTGTGTGTGTATATATGTATTGTGTGTGTATGTATGTATTGTGTGTGTATGTATGTATTGTGTGTGTATGTATGTATTGTGTGTGTGCATTGTGTGTGTGTATTGTGTGTATGTGAGAGACAGAGAGAGAGAGCGAGAGCGAGAGAGAGAGAGAGAGAGAGAGAGAGAGAGAGAGAGAGAGAGAGAGAGAGAGAGAGAGAGAGAGAGACTGCCGCCCACAAGTTTCCTACAGCACTTCACAATATACGTTTCCAGTAATGGCATCACCAGAAAGTTGCGCATGCGTAGACTGTTCCCGCCATCATGCATAATTTATGTCCGTGTACATAAGTGGCTTTTTGGCGGGATTTGCGCAAACAACACTTCGTATCTTCACTGGGCAATTTGCTTTGGAGTGGCTGTGTGATGTTGGAGATATTGTGGTGAATGTTTGGGTTTTGGCTGTTGGTTGTCTTTTTGTAGGGGTGTTTCTAAATGTTTGGCGAGCATTGCTGGTCGATGTGTTTCTGTTGTCTTATTCTAATGGTTTGTTGGCTGTCTGTCTGTATTGTGCCTGGTTGTCCATCTGTCTGACCTCTCTCTCTCTCTCTCTCATCTCTCGTCTCTCTCTCTCTCCTCTCTCTCTCTCCTCTCCCATCCTCCCCCCCCCCCCCCCCCCCCCCCCCCCCCCCCCCCCCCCCCCCCCCCCCCCCCGTGTCCTGTCTTCTTGTCTGAATTTATTCATCTCTGTCTGACTTTCTATCTGCCTGTCGTCTGATTTTCTGCTTACACGTCCATCCGCCTGTCTGTCTGTGTATTTACTTCTCTCTCCCTCCCTTCCCCCTCTCTCTATCTCTCTCTGTCTGTCTGTCCATTCGTGTCTTTCTGGCGAGATGTCTGTCTTCCTGTCTCAGTTTATTTATATGTCTGTCTAACTTTCTATCTACCTGTCTGTCTGCGCGTCCTTTCAACCGAGAAAACCTGTTTACATGCTTTCTCTCTCTATCTCTCTCTCTCTCTCGCTCGCTCTCTCTATATCGCTGTCTCTCTCTCTCTCTCTCTCTTCATGCATGACAGTCTGTCTGTCTGTCTGCCTGTCTGTCTGTCTGTTTCCCTGAGTGTGAACTGAAGTAACAACTGTATAGAACAGAGTTAAAGTAACAACTGTATAGAACAGAGTTAAAGTAACAACTGTATAGAACAGAGTTAAAGTAACAGCTGTATAAAACAGAGTTAAAGTAACAACTGCATAGAACTGAGTTAAAGTAGCAACTGTATAGAACAGAGTTAAAGTAACAACTGTATAGAACAGAGTTAAAGTAACAACTGCATAGAACAGAGTTAAAGTAACAACTGCATAGAACAGAGTTAAAGTAACAACTGTATAGAACAGAGTTAAAGTAACAACTGTATAGAACAGAGTTAAAGTAACAACTGTATAGAACAGAGTTAAAGTAACAACTGTATAGAACAGAGTTAAAGTAACAACTGTATAGAACAGAGTTAAAGTAACAACTGCATAGAACAGAGTTAAAGTAACAACTGCATAGAACAGAGTTAAAGTAACAACTGTATAGAACAGAGTTAAAGTAGCAACTGTATAGAACAGAGTTAAATTAACAACTGCATAGAACAGAGTTAAAGTAACAACTGATTGGGACAGAATGGACTAAAGTAACAACTGTATAGAATATAGTTAAAGTAATAACTGATTGGGACAGAGTGGACTAAAGTAACAAATGTGTAGAACAGAATTAAAGTAATAACTAATTGGGACAGAATGTACTAAAGTAACAACTGTATAGAACAGAGTTAAAGTAACAACTGTATAGAACAGAGTTAAAGTAACAACTGTATAGAACAGAGTTAAAGGAACAACTGTATAGAACAGAGTTAAAGTAATAACTGATTTTGGCAGAATGGATTAAAGTAACAACTGTATAGAACAGAGTTAAAGTAATAACTGATTAGGACAGAATGGACTACAGTAACAACTGTGTAGAACAAAGTTAAAGTAACAATGGTGTAGAACAGAATTAAAGTAACAACTGTATAGAACAGAGTTAAAGTAATAACTGATTAGGACAGAATGGGCTAAAGTAACAACTGTGTAGAACAAAGTTAAAGTAACAGTTGTATATTACATAGTTAAAGTAATAACTGATTGGAACAGAATGGACTAAAGTAACAACTACATAGAACATACTCAAAGTAACAACGGCTAACAAGTTAGTCCCAGCATACCAGAAAAATCTGGCCTCCTCGGTAGCTACATCCATTTACTTTTTACACCAGGCTCCTGTCTGAAAGCCATGTATTCTAGATTTTGTGCTGTCGCTATTCCCAACCTTCCATTGTATGTTCATCTTATGTGAACATTCTAGAAAGTAACAACGACAGAGCCAAACTTCTAACATTCCCCGGCTACATTAGCAAGTCGGCCGGAGAACTTGATTACAACCAGCCGTCGGAGAAAGTAATTGATGGTGGGGAATCACCGAGTGCACGTTTTTGCAGCCAAGCATAGCTTGCGGGTAATCCCGCAGATTACATTCTGCGGGGTGTGTTTGTTCAGTAGAATTTGATTAAATATTAATTTACCTTGATAAACTGGAGGCCTGTCGATTTATAATTTGTTTTAAACTTGTGTGGAGGAAATTGGAGGTGGCCTGCCGAAGGGGGTGGGAAGCGGGAGGTATGTAGAGGAAGGTGACTAAATAGGTTGTATATGTTGTTTTGGGGTAGCGGAGTAGGGATATTCCCTATCAGAGGAAACGTAGAGTGCTTCTCTCCACTCCCTCCACTAGACTAATACCACTTTTCCAATTAAGGGGTTCAACCCCTACACCAATCAGTTGGACTAAAATGTTGACTTCTCGTCCTTGACTTGGGGATGTAAATTACAAGTACCTGTTAAGTCGGAATGGGTTCGCTTCATGGCAAGGGACATTGGTAATAGTGAAAGTTAATCCACATTTCTCATCTCATCTCATCCCATCTCATCTCATCCCATCTCATCTCATCATGTTCCTCATGTACCTTGCGGTGTCTTCTTCTTCTTTCGTTCGCTTGAAATATGTCTAAATCTGCAATGTCGTCTCTTGCATGAATTGAACTGTTTTTTTCAGTTCACACAGTGGTCCATAGAGTTTATCTTCCACTGTCGTCTCTCTAGGCCAGAAGGTTTGCCTAGATATGTTATATTTTGGGCAGTCTTGGAGTATGTGCTCTGCTGTCTGCGACGCCAATCCACATGTGCACATGGCTGTTTCACCAATCTTGAATTTTGTATACATGTGGTTGCGTAATCTATTGTGTCCTGTTCTGAGGCGCAGAATAATGACTTGTTCTGGTCTGTCCATAATGTGGTAGTCATCTTGAGCAGGTTTTGGTGGCTTTCTGACTGATTTGATCATTCTTTTCTTTTGGTGGTATGTAACGGGCACATCAGGCTGTTCCTCTTTGGCTCCTTCCTTAGCCAATTGATCAGCTCTGTCGTTTCCGGGTACTCCACAGTGGGATGGTATCCACTGTATGGTGACTTTATGCTGACTGCTAAGTTCAGAAAGTAGTGTCCTTAGTACTGGCAATTTCCCAGAGAGGAGCGCCTCGAGTACTGATTTTGCATCTGTTAGTAGCACCACAGGTTGAGTACCATTGCTGTTATTTAGTAATTTCTCTGTTGCTATCTTGATTGCCTCAATTTCGGCATCATAGTTATGGCAGTACTTTCCTGTCGGTACTCTGGCTGTGTCCCTAGTATTATTTGGGTATTCTATGTACACTCCCGCTCCTCCATTTCGAACAGCATTTTGTGCTGACCCATCTGTGTAGACTCGGATCCAGAGGTCCTGTGGGTATTCTTCATCAAGGAAGCTGAGAGTGGCTGTTCTGCGCTGCACACTGTTCTGTTTTTCCTTGTCAAATATTCCTCTCACTTTTGTCTGGATTTGTAACGATAGTCTATGCTCATCTTTCCATGGAGTTCGCTCTGGAATAGTTGTTAGGGGGATACCAACTGTGGGCAGATCAGTGGTTTCTCTGCAGAGTCGTTTGGCCTGGTGGATAAAACTACTTCTTTTCAACCGCCCCATAGCTAGGTTTTCAAATCTGTTCTTCATAGGGTGGCCTGGCAAGCTGAGGAACTTTTCTGCTTGTATTAGCGTTTTCGTATCTCTGCGCTCACTCAGTGCCTGTGTCCTCCCCATCTTCTCCATTTCCACTATAGGGGTTGATCTCATCCTCCTGTGGTGACTCTAAGTGCTTGATTTTGCACCTTGTCCAGCTCTTGTAGTGTGGTATTTGATGCTGAACACCACGCAGTTGACCCATATTCCAGGTGTGGTCGTATGCTCTGTTGGTAAACTTTGCTAAGTATTTTCGTACTGGCTCCCCATGTGGTTCCACTTAGCTTTCTCAGGATGGCTATTTTCCTTCTGGCTTTTGCTACTGCTTTGTTGATGTGCTTTCTCCATGTCAGCTTGCCATCAAATGTTACTCCAAGGTATGTTGGTTCTTTATCTTCTCTTAGGGGTGTTCCATTTATCTGGATGATCCCTGCCTTTTGTTTTGGAGAGAGGGTAAATAGGGTTGTGCTGCACTTGTCAGTGTTTATGCTGACACACCATCTATTTGCCCATGCAGCAAATGTATCTACAGCTCTTTGTAGCAATCTGGTGGCCACTGATGCATATTCATTTGTGCTCCATAGAACCAGGTCATCGGCGTACATTGCCGCTTTAATTCCATGCGGTAGGTGAGCAACAAGATCATTGATGAAGATTAGAAAAAGTGTGGGGGACAAGACTCCGCCCTGGGGGACACCGTGACGCAGTAGTACTTTCTTGCTCTTGAGTCCGTCTATCTGTACTCGGGCTCTTCTGTTGTGCAAGTATGCTTTCACCCATTTGTACATTCTTCCATTGACTTTGCAGTTTCTCAGTTTCTTCATCAGACCTTCTTTCCAGACTTTGTCAAAGGCTTTCTTCAGATCTATCCATGCCGCAAGCACCAGCTTCTTCTCTTGGAATGCATCCTCAATTTCTTGAGAGAGGTAGGTTGTCTGATCTTCCGTAGAGTAGCACTGCCTAAAGCCAGCCTGCTGTGGCACAAGGATGTTTTTACTTTCAATGTACCACTGCAGTCTGTGATTGATGATGCGCTCCAGTGTTTTGCAGAGACAGCTGGTGAGGCTAATTGGTCTGTAGCTAGAGGCAATGGAACCATCTTTCCCTGATTTTAGGAGGGGTATCATGATTGCTTCTCTCCAGGCTTGTGGAACACTGCCTAAGGTCCAGCTGTTATTGAAGATCTGCAACAGCTTTGTTTTGGCCTCTGTTCCTAGGTTCCTGATCATTTCATTGGAGATACCATCAGCTCCTGGTGACTTTCTCATTTTCAGTTTTGATATGGCTAGCTCCAGTTCGCTGATTGTGATGGGTGCCTCCAGAACCTCATGTACTATTTCCTTCTGTCCTGTATGTTGTCGTTTCTCTCGAATCTCTTGTTGTTTCTCTGGACTAATTTTGATATTGCTATCTTGTGCGAACGAGTCCGCAAAATGGTCAGCTGCTTGCTTTCTTGTTAAGATTTTTCCATCTTTATGTAGTGCAATTTTTGAGTTTCTCCCTGTGCCCTCGTCATTAAGCTGTTTTATTAGCTTCCACAATTTCCTTGTGTCTCTTTCAAAGTTCAGAGACTCTGTTTTCTCCTGCCAGCTTTTCCGTCTAGCCTGCAGCTTGGCCCTTTGAAATTTGGCTTTTGCATGCTGGAATTTATTGTGGTGCTCTTGGCTGGGTGTGGCCTCTGCTTGCTTTCTACACACTTCAACATCATTATGCAACTGTTCCAGTTCACTACTCCAGTAGGGTTTATATTGTTTACGGGCTCCTCTTGGTACTGTTTCTCGCGCTGCCTGTAGTATGCATTTCCCAAACTCTTCAACTGCTTTATTTATGTCTTTCTCAGTGTTCAGGTTTCTAACCAGTATGCTGGTGCGATGCTTGTACATTGCCCAGTCTGCTTTCTTGTAGTTCCACCTCGAGAGGGTGCTGCTTTCACTTACAAGCTCATTTTCTACGGTTAGAAAGACTGGCCGATGGTCACTGCCACCAAGTTGTTTCCCAACAGTTCGTGTAATGTTCCACTCCAGGTCTGGTGAATGAAAAGCCAGGTCAGGTGTAGTTGTAGAGTGCCATGATCTCGAGTAGAAAGTATGTGGGTCGGACGGCTTGTTAATCAACATGAATCTATTCTCATCCTGCCAGTCTTCCAGTCTCTCTCCTCTCTGGTCCATGTGATCATAGCCCCAGCTCTGCGAGTGGCTGTTGAAATCGCCACACACAATCATTTTTTCTTTTAGTGGTAGAGTGTCCAGTGCCTGTGGGCGGTCACTTGGACAGTAGTAATTGATCAGATGTAGATCTGTATTACCTGTCTTAAGTTTAAGTGTCTGATACTCAGCCCCTTCCATGTAGACTTTGATTTGGGAAGCCATGATGTTATTTCTTACAAGGGTCAGTATCCCACCTTTTCGCCTGTTCTTTCGGTCAGATCGGTAACACTGGTAGCCTCTGATTTTGAAGGCTATATTTTCATTGAGGTGAGTTTCTTGCAAGCAACATATGCTTACTTTTTCTTGGTCCAAGATTTTTTCTAATTCTATTTTTTTGTTGCTGACTCCCTCCGCATTCCAGTGCATTATTTTAAGTCTTCGTTTAGTATGGCCAGTCGTCCTATTCTCATGTCCCCTGGCTCCACAGGACATCTGAGAAGGACCTCCAGTAGTTGGGGTTGGACCCTTTCGAGACATAGGGCCCGGCACTGCACCTGCCTGGGGGTCCAAAGCAGGGCGAGCACCATAACGATTAGCAGTAGTCGACATATTCCATTTTGCGTGATTGCGTGGCATCCTGATTTCTGTGGTGCGCCTCTTGGCTGGTTGCCTCCGTCTTCAGCACCTTTCTTTGCTAGAGCAGACTGTGGTCTCACTCGAGTGTAGATGTGTACGCGCGCACACACCTGTCTGCGCATGCATGTACGTGCATACACATCTAGAGCATACTGGTTATTTTCCGGCGCCAGAGACTCGCCGTCGCCCCTTCTCCTGTTAGTTTAAACAGGTCCGCCACGTGAAGGCCGGGAGTTGGACTTTTGCTGCATAGGTTATGTATTCACGAGCCATTGAGGTATTTGAGCAATGTTGGGCGCTCACCCCAACACCGCGCCTCGGCTACATACAGCAACATTTGGAACCCCTTGCGGTGTCGAAGTGAAGTATAAACACCGGGAGAGTTCC
>JACEFZ010014749.1:0-15000 GCA_014155875.1 Cepaea nemoralis | reverse complement strand
TCTTCTCTCTTCATGTCTTTCTCTTCTCTCTGATACACTCTGTCTTTCCTGCTCTATCTGTATTATCTTATCCATCTGCCTGACGGTCCGCCTGTCTACCTGTTTGTCTATCTGTCACCACCTTCCTCCCACACTGTTCCGTTTATCACGAGGAATGGACAGATCAGCCGTAGAAGAGACAGACTGGGAGAAATGGTTTATGATGGTCCGAGTGGCCAGTATGAAGAATGACTGGCACCTAGCCGTCGTGACAGACAATACTTTGTAACATTGTGCTTCTTAAAAGGCTAATTACTACACATTTAACAGGGACCAGGATGAGTTATAGCTCTCCATAGCACAAAGTCTAGGCTGAATTATACAGACCATGTGTGCCCATGCAGCATGATTCCTCTCCGGCCTGCCTAGTTTACTCCAGAGGAAAGGTAACACTAATACGTCTGGAACAAGACAAGCTGCGAAGCTGCCGGATCAGCAAAGCAATGCTCTAACTGTCCGCCTGTCGGAGCTTCGATCCTAGACCAGCTGCCAACCAAGGCTTAGGGCCCGGTCTGCCCTGCCACATTTATCTTCAGGTTGCATTTCCTCGCACCAGGATAAGGCTTGTACCCTCCCAATTGCGCTCTTCCGCCCGAAACCGTTGGCACAATGTGAGGTGTCGGGTTTAATATGAAGTGTGAAGGATACCCCTCAATAGAATTAACCCAAGACCGAGATCCGCGGAGAGAGTTGAACGCCTGTGCCATTTTGCATGGCACAGTGCTGCTGCTGATTTTTAGTCGTATTATTCTACGTATAATCTGACAAACATGTTTAAGTTCATTAGTATGTATGAGCCGGCTTCGTGGTGAAGAGGTTACGGACGCAGTTAGTATACCGCACTCCGCATTCAAAACACAGTTGCGGCGTTTTGGCAGCAGACCGCCATGCGTTGTTTTTAAAAAAAAATAAAATGCTATAGGTGTCGGTGGTTCAGAAAGCAGTGGCGAATTACTCAACGTAAACTTGCCAAGAGATCACGAACAGCTAAACAATGAAGGGGTTGACTGCGACGTCTTGTAAATGATATGCAACTAACTGTTTTTAGTATTGAGCGACTGGCCGAGTGGCTTGAATGTCGTGTTTTCTTTCCGGGATACCCGGGTTCGAATCCTCGGTAAGGTGTGAATTGTTTTCTGTCCGGGGCGAAAAGACAACCCACACCGCACAGTTCGCGGCGACTTCACTAGCCTGGTGATCTTAATTCCTCAGGTTCAAGACCCCCTGTCCTACAGCGCAAGGTTCTACAGACAGTAAGATGACAGTTGTGTCAAACCGGCGATGTGGATTAGGGATGGCGGGATGTGCAGTTTTATCTTTCCCTGACATACTGAGCCCAGTTGCGTTGAAATGAGTTGAGTTGAGATGAGTTGAGTTGAGATGAGCTGAGTTGAGCTAAGAACTGACATAACTTCTCTCGGGACATTCTCATGTTAGTTAGTTAGTCGACAGATCATCCTCGTTGCACATCGGACCATTCAGTCCATAAGTGCTCGGATCCCCTCCTCAGCAAATCCCGCAGCGTGTAGCGGCTAACGACGCCAGTTCTGTGTTGGTTTATCAATCTTCTTTGGCTTCCTGCGTAGTGTTCTTGTTTGGCCACCCCTCTTTTATTTGCTGCTCTCGCAGTCTGGCCATTGTTGTAGATTCACAGTCATCACTTGGTTCTTGCAAAAGTCTCACTTCTCGTAGAGCATTCAGAATGTCAGCCTGGTCCATGGCGCGTCCGCCCTCCACAGTAGCCTCACCTGCGAGCTTGTCAGCCCGCTCATTTCCTTGTACTCTCTTTTGCTGCCTTTGTTTATTCCAAATTGGGATAATTATGGCGTTTCCCCAGTCTCATGGTGTCTGTAGTTCTACCCAAACGTGGTTGAATAGTCTATATAGTTATGCTGTTCGTACTTCTCTTACTGCTTTAATTAGTTCATTTGGTATTTCATCTTGTCCTGGTGATTTGCTCAATGGGGCTAATCTGATGGCTACGAGATAGATCAGCGATTCACATTTCTGTCGAGAGCCAAAAAGAAACCTCTAACCTGCACAGTTGGCGGCGACTGCACTAGCCAGGCGGCGTTAATTCCTCAGGCTCAAGACCCCCCCCCCCCCCCACCCGTACTATACACCGCGAGGTACTATATTGGCAGTAAATGACAGTCCACGTGCAAACATCAATCCAGGGCACAAGAAATAATAGCACGTGTGTGGACTAGGCTTGACTTCAAAGCCAGCGGACACAACAACAACAACAACAACAACAACAACAACAACTGCCCCAGTCATGTTAACATGAATCTATGGGAGTATGTAGCGGATTGAGCTTTAAAGGAACCGTTAAATATTGGTTGGTCATGGTCAGGCTCGGCTGAATGTCTTTTTAAAGAGACCAAGGCAACGGCCACCGACCTGTTTGGTCACTGCCGAGAAGGAAAGCAATGGCAAGCTACCTTCGTTACAGATTTCTAAAAAAACTAAGACTTGATTTGAGTTACAGTTTCGTGTTACACATTATTCAATAGACAATCAGTTATCCAACCAAGCAACTATCCAACTAACCGCCCAACCATCCATCCAAAGAACAAACCAATTTACCATTAAACCAACCACCCAATCAACCAGCCAACCATCCATCCAAAGAACAAACCAATTTACCATTACACCAACCACCCAATCAACCAGCCAACCATCCATCCAAGGAACAAACCAATTTACCATTAAACCAACCACCCAATCAACCAGCCAACCATCCATTCAAAGAACAAACCAATTTACAATTAAACCAACCAGCCAACCATCCGTCCAAGGAACAAACCAATTTACCATTTAACCAACCACCTAATCAACCAGCCAACCATCCATCCAAGGAACAAACCAATTTACCATTAAACCAACCACCCAATCAACCAGCCAACCATCCATCCAAAGAACAAACCAATTTACCATTAAACCAACCATCCAATCAACCAGCCAACCATCCATCCAAGGAACAAATCAATTTACCATTAAACCAACCACCCAATCAACCAGCCAACCATCCATCCAAAGAGCAAACCAATTTACCATTAAACCAACCATCCAATCAACCAGCCAACCAACCATCCATCAAACCAACCATCTATCCAACCAACCACCCTGCCATTCAACCAGCCAATCGTCCAACCAACCAACCAGCCAACCAACGGTGTATGTTTGTTCTTCGACCTCTTGAAGCAGTATTGTTTTCCCGCCATGGTCCGTCCATTTGTCCACTCTCATGGTGGACCGACATGTCACGACCCCGCCTCTCAAGCACGCCCACTCGCCTCTCCATCCAGCTGTCCTCATCCGACCAGGTTGGTCTGGTGTTCCAATATTTATCTGTCTCATCTTGGAGGCCATTATGTATTCTTGTCAGGCTGCCGCGGCCAGATTTGGAGAAGGACACTTGTCTGGCCAGCTTGGAAAGTCAGTAGGCAGGGGATTTTCTACACAATCTCTTGATTTTCTCGCTCGATGCCGTTCTTTTGCGCTCTCTCTCTCTCTCTCTCTCTCTCTCTCTCTCTCTCTCTCTCTCTCTGCTCTCTCTCTCTCTCTCTGCTCTCTCTCTCTCTCTCTGCTCTCTCTCTCCTTGTCTCTGCTCTATCTCTCCATCTCTATCTCTCCTTGTCTCTGCTCTCTCTCTCTCCATCTCTATCTCTCCTCGTCTCTGCTCTCTCTCTCCATCTCTATCTCTCCTTGTCTCTGCTCTCTCTCTCTCTCTCTCTCTCTGCCACACTTTTTCTCTATTCTCTCTGTGACCCTTTCTTCAGTCTATTCTGTCATCTATTCTTACTATCTTTTCGCTCTATATCTTTACTCTCTCTCTCTCTTTTTTTTTCTCTCTCTCTTCTCTCTTCTCTCTACTTTCTTCTCTCTACTCTCTTCTCTCTACTCTCTTCTCTGTATTTCTCTCTTTTTCTCGCCTTCTTCTCTTTCTCACACTTTTCTGTCTGTCTGTCTGTCTGTCTGTCTGTCTGTCTGTCTCTCTTTCTCTCTCTTCTCATTCTGTTCTCTCATTTTCTCTCTCTCTCTTCTCTGTTCTCTCTCTCTTTCTTTCTTTTCTCTCTCTTTCTCTCTCTCTCTCTCTCTCTCTCTCTCTCTCTCTCTCTCTCTCTCTGTTCTCTCATTTTTATCTTCTCTCTCTTTTTCTCACCTAACTTCTTCTTTCTCTCTGTACTCTCTTCCCTTTCCCTCTCTCGCCTTGCTTCTTTCCCTCACTCTCTCGCCCTCCTTCTCCCCCGTCTCTCACCCTCCTTCTCTCCCTCACTCTTTCGCCCTCCTTCTCTCCCTCTTTCGCCCTCCCAGCCTCGCTCACACTCAACGTAGTGTTAATATGTTTTTGCAGACCATCAAACATCACTTATCTCCGTCTGTCTTTGTCTCTTCAATCGCTGATCTCCCCAGTTGTTCAATGCGTGTTCTCATCTGACCACAGAACTCGGTTTATCCCTTTCTGAAGTGCAGTCAAATGTCAGTGTCTTCAGTCAAGTGTAATATCCTACTTTCACTAGCCTCTTCCACACGTTCGTTGTCAGTCATTCTGCCATTTCAACTTATTTGCAACAATCGCCTCAGAAGCCTTGGCAAACATTGTTTAAAACAAAACGTACCACAGATAGATCCCCGTTATCTTGGGTGGAATCTGTCTGGAGGAAGCAAGCTTTACACAAAGGCATGTCGGAGGCACTAGCCTATCAGGTGTACACTCCCATCAAAAGAGTTAAGAAGAAACAGGGGCAGTAGAATAAGTAGAAGTAGAAAAAGACTAAGAAGAAGAAGTGGGAAGAAGAACAAGCAGTGGAAATAGAAAAAGGAGGGGCGGAAGACTAAGAAGAAGTAGGAAGAAGAAGAAGAAGAAGAAGAAGAAGAAGAAGAAGAAGAAGAAGAAGAAGAAGAAGAAGAAGAAGAAGAAGAAGAAAAAGAAATAGAAGAAATAAACAAATTAATGAGAAGAAGAAGGCGGCAAAATAGTGAGAAGTAGAGGAAGAGGCAAAAGAAGAAGAAGAAAGTAAGGAAGAGGAAAAAAGGGTGAAAGAGGGATACGGAAGGAAGAGGGAGACAACAAAATAGTAGTCACAAACTTACTACATTAGGCACGGACATTTTTGGCAGTGGCATTGTGCAATGAAGATTAATTACCCTTTAGAAAATTCAAACTGAACAGAAAGCAGTATTTAGATTGTGATTCAAAGTTTATTAGCTCAGATGGGAATCCTCATTGTGTGTAAATAATCATGGATTTCACAAATATTCATCTTTTACACTTGTTTTTTACCATATTTGTTATTATTCCAATTACTATAATGAGATATCACAAAAAGGACAGGGAACAATATCATGCATTCTGTTTTATATTTCACGTAAATTGCATTGTCGTGTCTCTTCTCTTGTCCTGTCTTGTCTTCCCTTGTCTTCTCTTGTCGTCTCTTCTCTTCTCTTCTCTTCTCCTCTCCTCTCTTCTCTTCTTTTATATTCTCTTGTCTCTTCTCTTCTCTCTTCATGTCTTTTCTCTTCTCTCTGATACACTCTGTCTTTCCTGCCCCCCCCCCCTCTATCTGTATTATCTTATCCATCTGCCTGACGGTCCGCCTGTCTACCTGTTTGTCTATCTGTCACCACCTTCCTCCCACACTGTTCCGTTTATCACGAGGAATGGACAGATCAGCCGTAGAAGAGACAGACTGGGAGAAATGGTTTATGATGGTCCGAGTGGCCAGTATGAAAGAATGACTGGCACCTAGCCGTCGTGACAGACAATACTTTGTTACATTGTGCTTCTTAAAAGGCTTAATTACTACAACATTTAACAGGGACCAGGGATGGAGTTATAGCTCTCCATAGCACAAAGTCTAGGCTGAATTATACAGACCATGTGTTGCCCATGCAGCATGATTCCTCTCCCGGCCTGCCTAGTTTACTCCAGAGGAAAGGTAACACTAATACGTCTGGAACAAGACAAGCTGCAGAAGCTGCCGGATCAGCAAAGCAATGCTCTAACTGTCCGCCTGTCGGAGCTTCGATCCTAGACCAGCTGCCAACCAAGGCTTAGGGCCCGGTCTGCCCTGCCACATTTAGTCTTCAGGTTGCATTTCCTCGCACCAGGATAAGGCTTGTACCCTCCCAATTGCGCTCTTCCGCCCGAAACCGTTGGCACAATGTGAGGTGTCGGGTTTAATATGAAGTGTGAAGGAATACCCTCAATAGAATTAACCCAAGGACCGAGATCCGCGGAGAGAGTTGAACGCCTGTGCCATTTTGCATGGCACATGCTGCTGCTGATTTTTAGTCGTATTATTCTACGTATAATCTGACAAACATGTTTAAGTTCATTAGTATGTATGAGCCGGCTTCGTGGTGAAGAGGTTACGGACGCAGTTAGTAATACCGCACTCCGCATTCAAAACACAGTTGCGGGCGTTTTGGCAGCAGACCGCCATGCGTTGTTTTTAAAAAAAAATAAAATGCTATAGGTGTCGGTGGTTCAGAAAGCAGTGGCGAATTACTCAACGTAAACTTGCCAAGAGATCACGAACAGCTAAACAATGAAGGGGTTGACTGCGACGTCTTGTAAATGATATGCAACTAACTGTTTTAGTATATGAGCGACTGGCCGAGTGGCTTGAATGTCGTGTTTTCTTTCGGGATACCCGGGTTCGAATCCTCGGTAAGGTGTAAATTGTTTTCTGTCCGGGGCGAAAAGACAAACCCACACCGGCACAGTTCGCGGCGACTTCACTAGCCTGGTGATCTTAATTCCTCAGGTTCAAGACCCCCTGTCCTACAGCGCAAGGTTCTACAGACAGTAGATGACAGTTGTGTCAAACCGGCGATGTGGATTAGGGATGGCGGGATGTGCAGTTTTATCTTTCCCTGACATACTGAGCCCAGTTGCGTTGAAATGAGTTGAGTTGAGATGAGTTGAGTTGAGATGAGCTGAGTTGAGCTAAGAACTGACATAACTTCTCTCGGGACATTCTCATGTTAGTTAGTTAGTCGACAGATCATCCTCGTTGCACATCGGACCATTCAGTCCATAAGTGCTCGGATCCCCTCCTCAGCAAATCCCGCAGCGTGTAGCGGCTAACGACGCCAGTTCTGTGTTGGTTTATCAATCTTCTTTGGCTTCCTGCGTAGTGTTCTTGTTTGGCCACCCCTCTTTTAATTTGCTGCTCTCGCAGTCTGGCCATTGTTGTAGATTCACAGTCATCACTTGGTTCTTGCAAAAGTCTCACTTCTCGTAGAGCATTCAGAATGTCAGCCTGGTCCATGGCGCGTCCGCCCTCCACAGTAGCCTCACCTGCGAGCTTGTCAGCCCGCTCATTTCCTTGTACTCTCTTTTGCTGCCTTTGTTTTTTCCAAATTGGGATAATTATGGCGTTTCCCCAGTCTCATGGTGTCTGTAGTTCTACCCAAACGTGGTTGAATAGTCTATATAGTCAAGCTGTTCGTACTTCTCTTGCTGCTTTAATTGGTTCATTTGGTATTTCATCTTGTCCTGGTGATTTGTTCAATGGGCTAATCTGATGGCTACGAGATAGATCAGCGATTCACATTTCTGTCGAGAGCAAAAAGAAACCTCTAACCTGCACAGTTCGCGGCGACTGCACTAGCCAGGCGGCGTTAATTCCTCAGGCTCAAGACCCCCCCCCCCCCCCACCCGTGCCATACACCGCAAGGTACTATATTGGCAGTAAATGACAATCCATGTGCAAAAATCAATCCAGGGCACTAGAAATAATAGCACGTGTGTGGACTACGCTTGACTTCACAGCCAGCGGACACAACAACAACAACAACAACAACAACAACTGCCCAGTCATGTTAACATGAATCTATGGGAGTATGTAGCGGATTGAGCTTTAAAGGAACCGTTAAATAGTGGTTGGTCATGGTCAGGCTCGGCTGAGGGTCTTTTTAAAGAGACCAAGGCAACGGCCACCGATCTGTTTGGTCACTGCCGAGAAGGAAAGCAATGGCAAGCTACCTTCTTTACAGATTTCTAAAAAAAGCTAAGACTTGATTTGAGTTACAGTTTCGTGTTACACATTATTCAATAGACAATCAGTTATCCAACCAAGCAACTATCCAACTAACCGCCCAACCATCCATCCAAAGAACAAACCAATTTACCATTAAACCAACCACCCAATCAACCAGCCAACCATCCATCCAAAGAACAAACCAATTTACCATTAAACCAACCACCCAATCAACCAGCCAACCATCCATCCAAGGAACAAAATAATTTACCATTAAACCAACCACCCAATCAACCAGCCAACCATCCATCCAAAGAACAAACCAATTTACAATTAAACCAACCAGCCAACCATCCGTCCAAGGAACAAACCAATTTACCATTTAACCAACCACCCAATCAACCAGCCAACCATCCATCCAAAGAACAAACCAATTTACCATTAAACCAACCACCCAATCAACCAGCCAACCATCCATCCAAAGAACAAACCAATTTACCATTAAACCAACCATCCAATCAACCAGCCAACCATCCATCCAAGGAACAAATCAATTTACCATTAAACCAACCACCCAATCAACCAGCCAACCATCCATCCAAGAGCAAACCAATTTACCATTAAACCAACCATCCAATCAACCAGCCAACCAACCATCCATCAAACCAACCATCTATCCAACCAACCACCCTGCCATTCAACCAGCCAATCGTCCAACCAACCAACCAGCCAACCAACGGTGTATGTTTGTTCTTCGACCTCTTGAAGCAGTATTGTTTTCCCGCCATGGTCCGTCCATTTGTCCACTCTCATGGTGGACCGACATGTCACGACCCCGCCTCTCAAGCACGCCCACTCGCCTCTCCATCCAGCTGTCCTCATCCGACCAGGTTGGTCTGGTGTTCCAATATTTATCTGTCTCATCTTGGAGGCCATTATGTATTCTTGTCAGGCTGCCGCGGCCAGATTTGGAGAAGGACACTTGTCTGGCCAGCTTGGAAAGTCAGTAGGCAGGGGATTTTCTACACAATCTCTTGATTTTCTCGCTCGATGCCGTTCTTTTGCGCTCTCTCTCTCTCTCTCTCTCTCTCTCTCTCTCTCTCTCTCTCTCTCTGCTCTCTCTCTCTCTCTCTGCTCTCTCTCTCTCTCTGCTCTCTCTCTCCTTGTCTCTGCTCTATCTCTCCATCTCTATCTCTCCTTGTCTCTGCTCTCTCTCTCTCCATCTCTATCTCTCCTCGTCTCTGCTCTCTCTCTCCATCTCTATCTCTCCTTGTCTCTGCTCTCTCTCTCTCTCTCTCTCTGCCACACTTTTTCTCTATTCTCTCTGTGACCCTTTCTTCAGTCTATTCTGTCATCTATTCTTACTATCTTTTCGCTCTATATCTTTACTCTCTCTCTCTCTTTTTTTTTCTCTCTCTCTTCTCTCTTCTCTCTACTTTCTTCTCTCTACTCTCTTCTCTCTACTCTCTTCTCTGTATTTCTCTCTTTTTCTCGCCTTCTTCTCTTTCTCACACTTTTCTGTCTGTCTGTCTGTCTGTCTGTCTGTCTGTCTGTCTGTCTGTCTCTCTCTCTCTCTCTTTCTCTCTCTTCTCATTCTGTTCTCTCATTTTCTCTCTCTCTCTTCTCTGTTCTCTCTCTCTTTCTTTCTTTTCTCTCTCTTTCTCTCTCTCTCTCTCTCTCTCTCTCTCTCTCTCTCTCTCTCTGTTCTCTCATTTTTATCTCTCTCTCTCTTTTTCTCACCTAACTTCTTCTTTCTCTCTGTACTCTCTTCCCTTTCCCTCTCTCGCCTTGCTTCTTTCCCTCACTCTCTCGCCCTCCTTCTCCCCCGTCTCTCACCCTCCTTCTCTCCCTCACTCTTTCGCCCTCCTTCTCTCCCTCTTTCGCCCTCCCAGCCTCGCTCACACTCAACGTAGTGTTAATATGTTTTTGCAGACCATCAAACATCACTTATCTCCGTCTGTCTTTGTCTCTTCAATCGCTGATCTCCCCAGTTGTTCAATGCGTGTTCTCATCTGACCACAGAACTCGGTTTATCCCTTTCTGAAGTGCAGTCAAATGTCAGTGTCTTCAGTCAAGTGTAATATCCTACTTTCACTAGCCTCTTCCACACGTTCGTTGTCAGTCATTCTGCCATTTCAACTTATTTGCAACAATCGCCTCAGAAGCCTTGGCAAACATTGTTTAAAACAAAACGTACCACAGATAGATCCCCGTTATCTTGGGTGGAATCTGTCTGGAGGAAGCAAGCTTTACACAAAGGCATGTCGGAGGCACTAGCCTATCAGGTGTACACTCCATCAAAAGAGTTAAGAGAAACAGGGGCAGTAGAATAAGTAGAAGTAGAAAAAGACTAAGAAGAATAAGTGGGAAGAAGAACAAGCAGTGGAAATAGAAAAAGGAGGGGCGGAAGACTAAGAAGAAGTAGGAAGAAGAAGAAGAAGAAGAAGAAGAAGAAGAAGAAGAAGAAGAAGAAGAAGAAGAAGAAAAAGAAATAGAAGAAATAAACAAATTAATGAGAAGAAGAAGGCGGCAAAATAGTGAGAAGTAGAGGAAGAGGCAAAAGAAGAAGAAGAAAGTAAGGAAGAGGAAAAAAAGGGTGAAAGAGGGATACGGAAGGAAGAGGGAGACAACAAAATAGTAGTCACAAACTTACTACATTAGGCACGGACATTTTTGGCAGTGGCATTGTGCAATGAAGATTAATTACCCTTTAGAAAATTCAAACTGAACAGAAAGCAGTATTTAGATTGTGATTCAAAGTTTATTAGCTCAGATGGGAATCCTCATTGTGTGTAAATAATCATGGATTTCACAAATATTCATCTTTTACACTTGTTTTTACCATATTTGTTATTATTCCAATTACTATAATGAGATATCACAAAAAGGACAGGGAAACAATATCATGCATTCTGTTTTATATTTCACGTAAATTGCATTGTCGTGTCTCTTCTCTTGTCCTGTCTTGTCTTCCCTTGTCTTCTCTTGTCGTCTCTTCTCTTCTCTTCTCTTCTCCTCTCCTCTCTTCTCTTCTTTTATATTCTCTTGTCTCTTCTCTTCTCTCTTCATGTCTTTTCTCTTCTCTCTGATACACTCTGTCTTTCCTGCCCCCCCCCCCTCTATCTGTATTATCTTATCCATCTGCCTGACGGTCCGCCTGTCTACCTGTTTGTCTATCTGTCACCACCTTCCTCCCACACTGTTCCGTTTATCACGAGGAATGGACAGATCAGCCGTAGAAGAGACAGACTGGGAGAAATGGTTTATGATGGTCCGAGTGGCCAGTATGAAAGAATGACTGGCACCTAGCCGTCGTGACAGACAATACTTTGTTACATTGTGCTTCTTAAAAGGCTTAATTACTACAACATTTAACAGGGACCAGGGATGGAGTTATAGCTCTCCATAGCACAAAGTCTAGGCTGAATTATACAGACCATGTGTTGCCCATGCAGCATGATTCCTCTCCCGGCCTGCCTAGTTTACTCCAGAGGAAAGGTAACACTAATACGTCTGGAACAAGACAAGCTGCAGAAGCTGCCGGATCAGCAAAGCAATGCTCTAACTGTCCGCCTGTCGGAGCTTCGATCCTAGACCAGCTGCCAACCAAGGCTTAGGGCCCGGTCTGCCCTGCCACATTTAGTCTTCAGGTTGCATTTCCTCGCACCAGGATAAGGCTTGTACCCTCCCAATTGCGCTCCTCCGCCCGAAACCGTTGGCACAATGTGAGGTGTCGGGTTTAATATGAAGTGTGAAGGAATACCCTCAATAGAATTAACCCAAGGACCGAGATCCGCGGAGAGAGTTGAACGCCTGTGCCATTTTGCATGGCACATGCTGCTGCTGATTTTTAGTCGTATTATTCTACGTATAATCTGACAAACATGTTTAAGTTCATTAGTATGTATGAGCCGGCTTCGTGGTGAAGAGGTTACGGACGCAGTTAGTAATACCGCACTCCGCATTCAAAACACAGTTGCGGGCGTTTTGGCAGCAGACCGCCATGCGTTGTTTTTAAAAAAAAATAAAATGCTATAGGTGTCGGTGTTCAGAAAGCAGTGGCGAATTACTCAACGTAAACTTGCCAAGAGATCACGAACAGCTAAACAATGAAGGGGTTGACTGCGACGTCTTGTAAATGATATGCAACTAACTGTTTTAGTATATGAGCGACTGGCCGAGTGGCTTGAATGTCGTGTTTTCTTTCGGGATACCCGGGTTCGAATCCTCGGTAAGGTGTAAATTGTTTTCTGTCCGGGGCGAAAAGACAACCCACACCGGCACAGTTCGCGGCGACTTCACTAGCCTGGTGATCTTAATTCCTCAGGTTCAAGACCCCCTGTCCTACAGCGCAAGGTTCTACAGACAGTAGATGACAGTTGTGTCAAACCGGCGATGTGGATTAGGGATGGCGGGATGTGCAGTTTTATCTTTCCCTGACATACTGAGCCCAGTTGCGTTGAAATGAGTTGAGTTGAGATGAGTTGAGTTGAGATGAGCTGAGTTGAGCTAAGAACTGACATAACTTCTCTCGGGACATTCTCATGTTAGTTAGTTAGTCGACAGATCATCCTCGTTGCACATCGGACCATTCAGTCCATAAGTGCTCGGATCCCCTCCTCAGCAAATCCCGCAGCGTGTAGCGGCTAACGACGCCAGTTCTGTGTTGGTTTATCAATCTTCTTTGGCTTCCTGCGTAGTGTTCTTGTTTGGCCACCCCTCTTTTAATTTGCTGCTCTCGCAGTCTGGCCATTGTTGTAGATTCACAGTCATCACTTGGTTCTTGCAAAAGTCTCACTTCTCGTAGAGCATTCAGAATGTCAGCCTGGTCCATGGCGCGTCCGCCCTCCACAGTAGCCTCACCTGCGAGCTTGTCAGCCCGCTCATTTCCTTGTACTCCCGCATGACCTGGCACGAAGATGAAACTAATCTTTGCCAGCCGAGACCGCTCCAGAGGCAGCAACCATTCTCTTCGGATCGACCCCTCCTCTATCCTCTTGATCATGTTCATTGAGTCGTTAAGGAAACAAGCCCTAGTGAATGTCTGTGTCTCGAGCCATGTTATTGCTTTACTTACTGCCATGACTTCCATGGTCAGGCTACTTGTGGTTTCAGTGAAAGCACCAGAGTCCTCCTTCACAATTCTCCCTCCGGCCCGAGCTGTAAAGGCCCATGAGCTTCTCACATGTCGGACGACCGACCCATCTGTGTAGATGACCGCGTCACTGTCTAGCGAATTCTCGAAAATCAACGCTTGTACTTCAGCCTCCACAGCAGCCGGATTTTCTTGTCTGCATTTTCTATCTAGTTGGATGCAAACTGAAAAGGATGTGCAGAAGTCTGTTGGCACTTGCACCCACTCCTCGCCAGGTTCTAAGTCCTCAAGTGAACACACCTGTTGAAGAATGTCTTCGGCTTGACCCATCCACGACCGTCCTCTTTTTAACCTGTTGCCCTTCACCTTCCTAATTTCACTATGCAGTGGATGCTGTGTGTTTGCGTTAATTCTGAGGTAGGCGCGTGCCCTGCAAACTTGCATTCTCTCTTCAATGGTTGGAAAATCAAGAAGGTAGCGCATCGCCCTGCATGCTGTATCTCTTGTACATCCAAGAATAATGCGCATAGCTTCATTCTGTATCCTTTCCATCCTTTCTATCTGCTTATGGCTGAGAGTCAGGATTGCCATTGCATACTCCAAAACAGACATGACCAGCCCCTCGTACAGAAGACATAGATGGCGCTGCTCACAGTTTGCTGCCGCCATCACCCGCATCGCTGCCAAGCCCCGCTTGGCCTTTGTTATCACCTGGTCTATGTGCACATTATAAGCAAGGCTTCGATCAAACCGTATCCCCAGGTAATTCATTGCCTGCGTTCTTTCCACCGTCTCTGAACACAGCATTACAGTTGGTGTTGGATTGTTGACAATATGATTATTCAACGAGAACCAAGTCACTGTTGCCTTTGTTGGGTTGACCATTGCCCCAGCTTCATCACACCAAGTACTTATGCGATTGAGTTCGGTTTGTAGTTCCACAGCAACCTCCTCTCTATCCTTACCCTGACGATACACTAAAACATCATCGGCATATGACAATGTCCTGCCAGGTCCAGTGGTCTGCTCACTGGTGATTCTCACTGTGTAGGCGTTGAACAGTACCGGAGATAATTGTGATCCCTGTGGTAGGCCAGGATATATTGTTGTTGGTTCCGAAGTCCAACTGCCACATCTAAAAACTACTTTCCGTTGGAAGAGGGCTGCAGCGATCCAACTAAGGAGGAATGGACTTACGTTTAGTTCAAGAAGCTGAAACATTAAAAAATCCAGTGGTACTCTGTTGTATGCGTCCTCAAGATCAATCGCTGCAGCAACAGTTTCAGTGCCTGAGTGGAAACGTTCATAGACATCATGGGCAAAGGACTGCTGCATTGGTCCAGGTTTCTCTTTTTGGACGGTACCCCACCCAGGGTAGGTGGGAAAACACCTTGCCTCTCTAGTTGGCTTGATATTTTCCTGGCAATTACCTTCTCCAGCAGCTTGCCTACTGTATTCTGCATAGTTATAATTCGATATCCCTGAATTTTTTTGTGGTCTTTGTCAGGCTTCGGCAAGGGAATCAGATAGCTATGTAACCATTCCTCCTTGATGCTAGCACTCCCTATACTGTTGTTGTACATGTCTGCTAGTTTCTCTAGCTCATTGTCGGTACACCTATTATGTCGTCGTATCTTATGCCATCAGGACCTGGAGCACTGTTTTTTGATCGTCGAAGCA
Source organism: Cepaea nemoralis (assembly GCA_014155875.1). NCBI lineage: Eukaryota > Metazoa > Mollusca > Gastropoda > Stylommatophora > Helicidae > Cepaea > Cepaea nemoralis. The sequence continues at coordinate 192 of JACEFZ010014749.1, read as the reverse complement.
CAGTCTTGATTTCTTTCACTGTCACTGTGTCTTCATCCGAAGTGTTCTGGGCCTTGCATCTGTCTGAGGTGACCTCCTTGGCCAGATTCCGGCCTCCCATGTCTGTCTGGTTGCTCTGCTCAAGGTAGCGTTCAAAGAGGGCTTTGCCCTTGTCCTCATCAGTCCTCTGCCAGATGAGGTCAGCACCTTGGA
>JACEFZ010014747.1:115000-247128 GCA_014155875.1 Cepaea nemoralis | reverse complement strand
CTATGTTGTCCTGGCGTGGTCAGACAACGCGTCGCAACCTCGTATGTGGACATTGACACCGACACAATGTTCAGGTTGTAATATTTCAATGTCTGATCGAAGTCTGTCAACAGGACAAAGACGCACAAATACAGGAACGAAGCACGTACAGACGAATGGTGGTGATCGAGTCTGTAACGAATATAAACAAAATAATAATAAAAAAAGAACAGATTTTGGTTTCATCGGATTTTGGTATCGTTGACCGACTTGGGTGTAGAACGATCGCCCGTACTTTTGTGTCTTTCCTTCCGTGGAGCTTCTCGATCATTGTGTGTCTTTTGTGCGTCGATCACGATCGAGCCACAGTATTTAGGCATTCAAACCGAGTTTGGGGCCGACAGAAGGACTTCACGTCACGGTGACTCTTGCGTGTACTGGCGGCCATTTTTTTTGATTTCGCTCGGTTTGAAGTCAATCGTAGTCCATATACGTGGCTACTACTTCTAGTGCAATGGACTGATATTTTTTTGTGTTGTGATTAGCGTTCGCCTGTTACGTACCATTGGTCCTTCGCGGTCACGAATTACTCCGACTTCAGGGTATGCAATTTTAACTCCTCAAGACAAGGAACGAGAAGTATATTTTAGTCTAACTGACAGCATTACTTCACATTAACACCCGAGGTTTAAGAACGAGCTCTCTTATCCGTTCAGGCCTTGCTGACCTTCATAGCACGGATAACACACCGCTCCACGTGTGACAGTATCAGAGACCATGTGTTGTGTCTTCAGTCAGAACAGATTCATCTGTTTACGTCATGTGATTTATAAACTCAGCAGAGTGCACCGACGAGTGGCAGCGGAATATAGTAGTAGCATCTTTCAGTCCTGTAGGACTATGAGAGTTGTGCGCTGTGGAGGCACCTGACGATGGCAGCGGAATATAGCTAAGGCATCTGTCCAGTCTGTGTGGACTACAGATTTGTGCCGCTGGGAGGCGGCCTACCACCTGGGTGAATGTATAGTCATTGAGGACTATAGAGTTGTGTCACTGGGGGCTCCTGATAGCACCTGGGTGATTTTATAGTCAATTGAGGAGTGCGATCTCTGTCAAATTTCCGTATCTGTATGACGGGTTAGGTCCCGCAGTTAGACTGCATTTTTTATGGTTGTGCAGTCTATGCTCAGTTTTTTGGATCAGATTGGCGCTGGAAGAGCACCAGTCTGTTTCGTACATTTCTCTTCTCAAGGAACATCTGTTGTTTTTCAACTCTTTCCCACTTGTTGGATCTATGCTGATGGTTTTTCTATCTTGTTTACCACAATCCCTATACGCTTTTGGGTCTTTTGGTTGCCTCTTCCCTGTGGCTAGTTCTCCGTATAGAGGATCTTTGGGAATACGTTTCATCCTCCATTCGAGGATACATTGACAGCCACCTTATGGGTCTCTGCTTGAGGAGTGCAATGTGGTATTCTGTTCTTTCAATTACTTTTTTTTTGTTATGTGTCTTTGCATGATATGCCCTAGGGATTAATTTTAATTTTTTTTAATATTTGTTGCGTATCCCTTACGGGACTTGCAGTCAACACCAGCATTTTTCAGCTGCTGTTGATGTACTAGGCAAGTGTTACGTTCAGTAGTTTGCCATTGCTTTCTGAACGACCGGCCCTATACCTTTTTCGAAAAATACCAGCACCGCCGTGTTTCGAACCCGGGTATACGGGGCTCACAAACCGGTTCGCAGCCCTTCAGCCACAGCCGCAGGATACGTCTCAGATAGCCCTGTTGAAGGAATTCAACTTTCTTTCCTAGTCGTGAGTGACAGGGTTTAGGATTCAGAGCAGATAAGAGTGATTGGGCTAACAACACAAGCTTTATATACTTGAACTTATGTACTCGTCTGTTAGTCTATGTTCTCCCAGACTCTCTTAGTTTTCCTGGAAATTGTTGTGGCTAGCCTTCCAGTGTGTCTATCGATTTCTGTCTCTAAGCTATCGACTCCAAATACACGAACTCATGGACAACCTTCAATTCGCAATTAGAAATTTAGATTGATGACAGGCAATAAATTGTGTTACCTACTGTATGTTACTTCAGGTCTTATAATCATAGAATAGTTACATTTTTTTTATTTTATTTCTGTAACACGCAAAGTTAAAACAATCGGGAAACCCCCTTCACACAGAGCTATCGACCAGTAATAACCCAGTGACAGACCTGGCCCTGAGAACCAGGCACAGACATAAATCCTGGGTCACGTCTATCAAACAAACAGGCAACACATGTTGGCCAGAACCTCATTACCGTAAGGCTATATTTAGCCCTGACTGCAAGCGGGCTTCACATGAAAACCTGACAGTCTTTTTGTTTTCTTTGGTGAATATATTTTGAAAAAGTAAATAACACATGTCTCGATGTAGTCACCACTGCGTTCAATGCAAGCCCTCCAGCGCCGATAAAGTGCTTGGATTCCTGTAGAAAATTCGACTCTTGTGGCCACTATTCTGTGTGCCTGACCCGGTCGTGAACAGTCTGTCACAGAAGTCAACAATATCAAATAACACAAAGTAATGCAGGCTTCACAGAACACAATTACGGAAAACACAGGACGTTGTGGCGACTAGCCTTCATCAGCAAATAAATACATACACAAAACACAACATAATAATCACGGAGAAGACACTCCGGTGACTTATTTGGGCATAAGAACGGATGGAGAAGAATAAAAGTATGAAAACATGATGACAATGAAGAGAAAATAATTGTAAAACTATGAGAGGCAATTAGAAACTAGAATGTGCGAAACTGTGGATTAACCACTCGTCTGCTGACAGATACACAAGTCAGCAGCCAATCAGATTGGTTGGTAGTGTTGACTTTAGTGGAGACACTGAGCAAGACACTGACACATCAATGAAGATGTGTAAAGGAATACAGACACATCAATAACGGTTTTAAAAGGTGTACAGATACCTCAATGAGGATGCCAGATGGAGTACAGACACATCAATGAGGATATTAGAAGGACAACGAAGATGTTAGAAGGAATACAGACACATCAATGAAGATGATAGACAGACTACAGACACACAATGAGCAATTTGTTTATAGGTGCTCCAAGTCAGTTATAGCAAACACACACTTAAGCGCCGCTATGCTCTGTGACGCATTTCCGATTGTCGGGGAAGGTAACAGGTCAGCAAGCACGCAGTGGGATGTGAGCAGGGTTCAAACCTTGACAGTCTGACGCCATCACAGACCTGGGATCTCTGGCACAAAATAACCAGTGGTGGAGTTAAGTCGAGACCCGACATCACAACTCTCGGGACATTCCCGTACGTGCTCCCTCCTCATCGTCAACAGCCAGTGAAGAGTCCACATACAAATGGTGCCAGTTGTAATGTTATTGTTTGTCCGTCTGTTCTTTCCTCGAAGCACCCAATGTCAAGCCAAATCCTCTGGTAATTTGCTGCTGTACCATTCTCTTTAGGCAATGACGATTTATGTGTGCCCCTGCACTATACAATGATGATTTATGTGTGCTCCTGCACCATACAATGATGATTTATGTGTGCGAATGCACTATACAATGACGATTTATGTGTGCCCCTGCACTATACAATGACAATTTATATGTGCCCCTACACTATACAATGGCAATTTATGTGTGCACCTGCACAATACAATGACAATTTATGTGTGCACCTGCACAATACAATGACAATTTATGTGTGCCCCTGCACAATATAATCCATATACACAATACAATCAATATATCAATCAGATGTTCCATATATTTATTTATTTATTTACTGTTAATTGGCGTATGCCACTCTGCACTGAGCATGCAGTGGAATGTGACCTGGGTTCAAATCTTGACAGACAATTTGACGTATCACAGATCTCAGACAGGCAATAGAATACACACAATGCACAATATAGACAAGAACTGTTCAGATTACACACAGGAAAGCTATAGAACGTAAATCCGACGCACAGCACAGACAAAAACTGTTTACATTATTCACTGGGAGACAATAGAACAAAAAACAACTAAGTGTGAGAAGTGAAGCATTTCACTCAAACACGAAATGTGTGCGCTTTCATTCAATTGCTGGCGCCAAACCGGCAAATCTATTATTGTCAGCGCCAATACGGCAACTCTGCTATTGTGAGCGCCTGTCTATGCCAGGGAGCATTCAACATTGTGGACCACATCGTTTGCATCATTTGGAATCCCTCAGCGGAACGGCACGCCGGTCTCGACGGGGGAACACAATCAGGCATTTAATAACAAAGCGCGCGTGAGCAGTGTCTGTCGGCTCAGTGTGGCCGTAGAACGCCAGTACATCCTGCTGGGCTTCACACCGGCTCTGTGTGGTCCATCTTGTGTAGTCAGTCTCTCCATTCTGGCCCCCTGACAAGCCATCAGTCAGAAACAAGTTTATGATTATGGGACAATGGCTTCAGAAAATCACCTCTCATTACCAAAAAGATGCAACAAGAAGTGGTCCTTGAGACTGATGACTCAAGTGTCGTCTAGCTATCAGCTGACGTCTGACAATGTAGTGAGGGTAAATAACAGTCCACAAGTATTGATTGGCCGGTTATAAAACACACTATACAACATACAACTGGGCAGCTATAGTTACCAAACCAGGATTCGAACCTGTCACCTCCAAATGACGACAGCGCCTCGCTGCAAGAGCAAGTGTATTTGGACGCATGAACGACTAGACACCCCTAAAAAAAGGTGTCATCATTAGCCAGGTCTATCATACACCTGAACCCACACCCATTTCATCATTAGCCAGGTCTATCATACACCTGAACCCACACCCATTTCATCATTAGCCAGGTCTATCATACACCTGAACCCACACTTGTTGAATATGGTCAGAGTTCGCATCCAACTATTGAAATAGCACCACTGGCTTCAGACTGTTGTATGAACCCAGCATGAAACACACACACACACACACACACACACACACACACACACACACACACCGGACGAGCATGCTCATGAAACACACACCGGACCCTCATGTGTGTAGTATCATTTACAAGTTGGTTGCGTGCCATTTACAGGATGTTGTATGAAACACACACACACACACACACACACACACACACACCGGACCCTCATGTGTATAGTATCATTTACAAGTTGGTTGCGTGCCATTTACAGGATGTTGTATGAAACACACACACAAACACACCGGACCCTCATGTGTATAGTATCATTTACAAGTTAGTTGCGTGTCATTTACAGGATGTTGTATGAAACACACACACAAACACACCGGACCCTCATGTGTATAGTATCATTTACAAGTTGGTTGCGTGTCATTTACAGGATGTTGTATGAAACACACACACACACACACACACACACCGGACCCTCATGTGTATAGTATCATTTACCCCGGGAAGGTTGACCCGGTCAACAAATGCCCGCAGAAGTCGGATGTGTCGGCCTAACGGCGCAAGAACGCAGCTCTGCTGTAAACTGGCACAACGCAGTCACATCCGGAAAAAAACTCCGTATGAACGAAGAAGAAGAAGAAGTATCATTTACAAGTTGGTTGCGTGTCATTTACAGGATGTTGTATGAAACACACACACACACACACACACACACACACACACACACACACACACACCGGACCCTCATGTGTATAGTATCATTTACAAGTTGGGTTGCGTGTCATTTACAGGATGTTGTATGAAACACACACACACACACACACACACACACACACACACACACACACACACCGGACCCTCATGTGTATAGTATCATTTACAAGTTGGTTGCGTGTCATTTACAGGATGTTGTATGAAACACACACACACACACACACACACACACCGGACCCTCATGTGTATAGTATCATTTACAAGTTGGTTGCGTGTCATTTACAGGATGTTGTATGAAACACACACACACACACACACACACACACACACACACACACACACACCGGCTCTCATGTGTATAGTATCATTTACAAGTTGGTTGCGTGTCATTTACAGGATGTTGTATGAAACACACACACACACACACACACACACACACACCGGACCCTCATGTGTATAGTATCATTTACAAGTTGGTTGCGTGTCATTTACAGGATGTTGCAGTTAACCTCGTGATTTACTGGCTATTTGTGATTTAATTCGCAATCTTATTTAAGCAGTTTGGCATTGATTTATAAACACCCGACGCCTCGTATGATCTAAAACAACGTAAAGCGGCCGGCTTCCAAACCCCCGCGGCTGATATGGAAGGCTTGACTCGGCATGTGGGAGAAGGATGAAACTACGCCTCACAATCCCCGCGGCTGATATGGCATGCTTGACTCGGTGTGTGGGAGAAGGATGAAACTACGCCTCACAACCCACCCACCCCCTCCTCCCCCCAGCTGACAGGCTTGACTCGGTGTGTCGGAGATGGATGAAACTACGCCTCACAACCCCCGAGGCTGATAGAGCAGGCTTGACTCGGTGTGTGGGAGAATGATGAAACTACGCCTCACACCCCCCCCCCTTCCTCCCCCAGCTGATATGGCAGGCTTGACTCGGTGTGTGGGAGAAGGATAAAACTACGCCTCACAACCCCCGCGGCTGATAGAGCAGGCTTGACTCGACGTGTGGAAGAAGGATAAAACTACGCCTCACAACCCCCGCGGCTGGTATGGAAGGTATGGGAGAAAGGCGAAGCTACGCCTCACAACAACCACGGCTGATATGGCAGGCTTGTAGGAGAATGGATGAAACTACGCCTCACAACCCCCGCGGCTGATATGGCAGGCTTGTAGGAGAATGGATGAAACTACGCCTCACAACCCCCGCGGCTGATATGGAAGGTATGGGGGAAGACCTAGAAGCAAGTACCTGGATGGCTTGGCCTTGTGGCATGGTCGAGACAGAAACACGGAGCTGATCCACGACTCTGGTGATCGAGTGAGATGGCAGAACATGACCGCCCACGCTTACCGGCACGGCACATGATGGATGGATGGACTGAGTGACACAAATAAAGAAAGAGTCAGAGAAAGAGTGAGACGGACATAAAGGGATAACGAGATTTAAAGACAGAGAGAGCTACTGAGATACCGAGAAACAGGGAGATAGAGAGAGAGAGAGAGAGAGAGAGAGAGAGAGAGAGAGAGAGAGAGAGAGAGAGACAGACAGACAGACAGACAGACAGACAGACAGACAGACAGACAGACAGAGGGAGAAACGGAGGCAGATATAACAGAGAAAGGTAATTTTTAAAAAAAAATAAAGTGACAGATGAATATAGAGAAAACACAAGGACAAGGAGAAGACAGTGAGGGGGAGGGGGAATACAGAGAGGAAGGGGAAAAAAGAAAGACTAATCCGGCGGGAAAGAAAGAGAATGAGTAAGGAGAGGGTCAGAGGAGGGGAAAGAGAGTTAAGGAAAGAAAGAGAAAGATAGATAGAAGAGAGAGAGAGAGAGAGAGAGAGAGAGAGAGAGAGAGAGAGAGAGAGAGAGGAGACAGAAGAAACAAAGCATTAAGAGAAAGACAGAAAGACAAGACAGAGACAGGGGAAGAAAGAGAGATTCAGAGGAGGAATGCCTTTGACAGATGAAGAGATAGAAAGAAATACAAAGAGAGACAGAGGCAGGGAAGGGAAAAAATACAGAGAGAGACAGACTAAGAGGAAGAAAGATCAATACAGAGAGAGACACGGGAATGAGAAATATAGAAATACAAAGAGAGGCAGAGACAGAGAAGGAAATATAAATCCAGAGACAGATAGAGGCAGAGGGAGACAGTGGAAGAAAGAGGGGTATTCGTAATGTGTTCAGAGTCAGAAACACTCAGAGAGAGAGAGAGAGAGAGAGAGAGAGAGAGAGAGAGAGAGAGAGAGAGAGAGAGAGAGAGAGAGAGAGAGAGTTGTGGAAGAGAACACAACATGTATATACAGTACAACTCCCGAAAGATAACGTTCACAAATTGTAAGTGAATTATGCCCAGTGAGGTCCGGCTCACAGCTCCGTGTCTGGGACGCCGCCGCTGACAAAGTTCGTTTGCCCATTGTCCCCGTGCTATAATCCCCTGTCTGTGATCCCCCATTATCCCCTCGCTGGGAACAGTAGGCCCAGAAAATCCCGCCATAATTAGAAGTAACTAGATCAACCGCCTGACTTGTCCCACATGCTACTATCTGAGGTTCTGCACGGTGCTATATCCAGAACTTTCTCCCAAGTTAAATCTGTGTTGTGACAGACTCTCTCAGCCCTGGTTGTTGTTTACTCCAGTTGGCAGAAATGTTCACATGTAAACAAGAACTCCCCACGGGCGGGAATTAGGCGGGAAAATAAGGACACAATTACACGCCAGGCTTGAGGCTAGAAAATGGGCGGTCGATTTTCTCCTCTGTCAGGGAATGATGAGTCGAAGACAAATGTTCTGGGTAATTATAGAACCGTCTTACCGTCAACTTACAAATAATCATGTTTGAAACAACTAAACTCCATGATATCACAGTACAGTAACATACTGACACGATAGTAGTCTCAGGGGATAACGACAGAAGAGCGAGAGAGGGAGAGAGAGAGAGAGAGAGAGAGAGAGAGAGAGAGAGAGAGAGAGAGAGAGAGAGAGATCCGGTAAATTGTAATTACTGCCAGCAATTTGACTGCTAAGTCTGGAGACATCTCCATACAGTTGAATTATTAATAAGTATTGCATCAGTATTATCTAGAAGGCATGTTTACATGTGACATTTGGTCAGGTGAATATGGTCTATATCATGTCTGACTTTCAGCTTCATTGTATCAATAAGACAACCAGCAATGACATTTCATGATATTGTGTGGTGACAACTAGCAATGACATGACATGTGTGGTGACAATTAGCAATGACATGACATGACATGTGTGGTGACAATTAGCAATGACATGACATGACATGTGTGGTGACAATTAGCAATAACGTGACATGACATGTGTGGTGACAATTAGCAATGACATGACATGACATGTGTGGTGACAACTAGCAATGACATGACATGTGTGGTGACAATTAGCAATAACGTGACATGACATGTGTGGTGACAATTAGCAATGACATAACATGACATGTGTGGTGACAATTAGCAATAACGTGACATGACATGTGTGGTGACAACTAGCAATGACATGACATGACATGTGTGGTGACAACTAGCAATGACATGACATGTGTGGTGACAATTAGCAATGACATGACATGTGTGGTGACAACTAGCAATGACATAACATGACATGTGTGGTGACAATTAGCAATAACGTGACATGACATGTGTGGTGACAACTAGCAATGACATGACATGACATGTGTGGTGACAATTAGCAATAACGTGACATGACATGTGTGGTGACAATTAGCAATGACATGACATGACATGTGTGGTGACAATTAGCAATAACGTGACATGACATGTGTGGTGACAATTAGCAATGACATGACATGACATGTGTGGTGACAACTAGCAATGACATGACATGACATGTGTGGTGACAATTAGCAATAACGTGACATGACATGTGTGGTGACAATTAGCAATGACATAACATGACATGTGTGGTGACAATTAGCAATAACGTGACATGACATGTGTGGTGACAACTAGCAATGACATGACATGTGTGGTGACAACTAGCAATGACATGACATGTGTGGTGACAATTAGCAATGACATGACATGTGTGGTGACAACTAGCAATGGCATAACATGACATGTGTGGTGACAATTAGCAATAACGTGACATGACATGTGTGGTGACAACTAGCAATGACATGACATGTGTGGTGACAATTAGCAATAACGTGACATGACATGTGTGGTGACAATTAGCAATGACATGACATGTGTGGTGACAATTAGCAATAACATGACATGACATGTGTGGTGACAATTAGCAATGACATGACATGTGTGGTGACAACTAGCAATAACGTGACATGACATGTGTGGTGACAACTAGCAATGACATGACATGTGTGGTGACAACTAGCAATAACGTGACATGACATGTGTGGTGACAACTAGCAATGACATGACATGACATGTGTTGTGACAACTAGCAATGACATAACATGACATGTGTGGTGACAATTAGCAATAACGTGACATGACATGTGTGGTGACAACTAGCAATGACATGACATGTGTGGTGACAATTAGCAATAACGTGACATGACATGTGTGGTGACAACTAGCAATGACATGACATGACATGTGTGGTGACAACTAGCAATAACGTGACATGACATGTGTGGTGACAACTAGCAATGACATGACATGTGTGGTGACAACTAGCAATGACATGACATGTGTGGTGACAATTAGCAATAACGTGACATGACATGTGTGGTGACAACTAGCAATGACATGACATGTGTGGTGACAATTAGCAATAATATGACATGACATGTGTGGTGACAACTAGCAATGACATGATATGACATGTGCGGTGACAATTAGCAATAACGTGACATGACATGTGTGGTGACAATTAGCAATGACATGACGTGCCATGTGGTGAAAACTAGCAATGACATGATGTGACATGTGTGGTGAAAACTAGCAATGACCTGGCATGTGTGGTGACAACTAGCAATGACATGACATGACATGTGTGGTGACAATTAGCAATAACGTGACATGACATGTGTGGTGACAACTAGCAATGACATAACATGACATGTGTGGTGACAATTAGCAATAATATGACATGACATGTGTGGTGACAACTAGCAATGACATGACATGACATGTGTGGTGACAATTAGCAATAACGTGACATGACATGTGTGTTGAAACCTAGCAATGATATGACGTGACATGTGTGGTGAAAACTATCAATGACATGACGTGACATCTGGTATATGGTGCTAACCCCACATCTGTATAGATCATTGGGCACCTGTCGGGTGATGTAGTCAACATACCCCCGGCCCTCTTTACTTCCCAGGACAGTTCGTGGCAGCCATGTTGGGCGGGGTTGGCATGAAGGCCCTAGACCAGTGGTTCTCAACATTTTTTTGCCCATGCACCCCTTCACCCTTTCACTATATGTTCAGAACATCATTCTTCCCCTCCCCCCTTTCGTATTTCCTCCCTATAAATTCCTCCCTGTCCCTACCCAGTATATGTAAACTTAGAAGCTAAATTTAATAACACATACTAGAAGAAGTCTAGACGTCTAGATAAAACGTGATTTTTTTCAGGTCTGCTTACGTAATAAAACACATTTCAGAAAGGCGAGAAGTACTGAACCGTAAAGTAGTAAAGTATGGAAGGAAAACAATATCAAGTGATCATTTCTTGTATTAAAGCGATCTTGAAATGATCTTAACCCCCCTACCCCCTCCCCGGAAACCCTAAAACAATTAACCAGACGACATGCAATTGTTTTGACAGTTGGGGAAGGTGTTAGGAAACTGGTGGTGCTGAGTCAAAGATTGGGCAGATGGGGAAGGTGTTGGGAAACTGGTCGTGCTGAGTCAAAGATTGGACAGATGGGGAAGGTGTTGGGAAACTGGTCGTGCTGAGTCACAGATTGGACAGATGGGGAAGGTGTTGGGAAACTGGTCGTGCTGAGTCAAAGATTGGACTGATGGGGAAGGTTTTGGGAAACTGGTCGTGCTGAGTCAAAGATTTGACAGATGGGGAAGGTGTTGGGAAACTGGTCGTGCTGAGTCAAAGATTGGACAGATGGGGAAGGTGTTGGGAAACTGGTCGTGCCGAGTCAAAGATTGGACAGATGGGGAAGGTTTGGGAAACTGGTTGTACTGAGTCAAAGATTGGACAGATGGGGAAGATGTTGGGAAATTGATCGTGCTGAGTCAAAGATTGGACAGATGGGGAAGGTGTTGGGAACTGGTCGTGCCAAGTCAAAGATTGGACAGATGGGGAAGGTTTGGGAAACTGGTTGTGCTGAGTCAAAGATTGGACCGATGGGGAAGGTATTGGGAAACTGGTCATGCTGAGTCAAAGATTGGACAGATGGGGAAGGTGTTGGGAAACTGGTCGTGCCGAGTCAAAGATTGGACAGATGGGGAAGGTATTGGGAAAGTGGTCGTGCTGAGTCAAAGATTGGACAGATGGGGAAGGTTTTGGGAAACTGGTCGTGCTGAGTCAAAGATTGGATAGACGGGGTAGGTGTTAGGAAATGGTCGTGCTGAGTCAAATATTGGACAGATGGGGAAGATGTTGTGAAACTGGTCATGCTGAGTCAAATATTGGACAGATGGGGAAGGTTTTGGGAAACTGGTCATGCTGAGTCAAAGATTGGACATATGGGGAAGATGTTGGGAAACTGGTCGTGCTGAGTGAAATATTGGACAGATGGGGAAGGTTTGGGAAACTGGTCGTGCTGAGTCAAAGATGGGATAAACGGGGTAAGTGTTGGGAAATGGTCGTGCTGAGTAAAAGATTGGACAGATGGGGAAGGTGTTGGGAAAGTGGTAGTGCTGAGTCTAATATTGGACAGTTGGGTTAGGTTTTGGGAAACTGGTCGTGTTGAGACCAAACTGGATGACCGCACCGACACTTGAGTTGAGTTTTGTTGAGTTTAGTTGAGTTAAGAACCGATGTAGCAGCACTCATAACATTCCCATACGCAATTATTCCCTAACTTCAACAGTCAGCGAAAAGTCCCAATGCTACCCACACCAGTTTCAGTCTGATTATGTGTGGTACGGAGACCATGTGACTATATTCTGTCATGTCCGGTGTTTGGTCTACACAACCAGGGCACAACTTTACCTGTCTGTCAATCAAATTGGAACAAGGTCACAACCAGAGATGTAGACATGTGACTCCTCCAGGTATTGTCACTCTCCTCCAGTTGTTATCACTCTCCTCCAGTTGTTATCACTCTCCTCCAGTTGTTGTCACTCTCCTCCAGTTATTGTCACTCTCCTCCAGTTATTGTCACTCTCCTCTAGGTATTGTCACTCTCCTCCAGTTATTGTCACTATCCTCCAGTTATTATCACTCTCCTCCAGTTGTTATCACTCTCCTCCAGTTGTTATCACTCTCCTCCAGTTATTGTCACTCTCCTCCAGTTGTTATCACTCTCCTCCAGTTGTTATCACTCTCCTCCAGTTATTTTCACTCTCCTCCAGTTATTGTCACTCTCCTCCAGTTATTGTCACTCTCCTCCAGGTGTTATCACTCTCCTCCAGTTATTGTCACTCTCCTCCAATTATTGTCACTCTCCTCCAGTTATTGTTACTCTCCTCCAGTTACTGTCACTCTCCTCCAGTTATTGTCACTCTCCTCCAGTTGTTGTCACTCTCCTCCAGTTATTGTCACTCTCCTCCAGGTGTTGTCACTCTCATCCAGTTGTTATCACTCTCCTCCAGTTATTGTCACTCTCCTCCAAGTATAGTCACTCTCCTCCAGTTGTTATCACTCTCCTCTAGTTATTGTCACTCTCCTCCAGGTATTGTCACTCTCCTCCAGGTATTGTCACTCTCCTCCAGTTATTGTCACTCTCCTCCAGTTATTGTCACTCTCCTCCAGTTATTGTCACTCTCCTTCAGTTGTTGTCACTCTCCTCCAGTTATTGTCACTCTCCTCCAGGTGTTGTCACTCTCCTCCAGTTATTGTCACTCTTCTCCAGTTGTTATCACTCTCCTCCAGGTGTTATCACTCTCCTCCAGTTATTGTCACACTCCTCAAGTTGTTATCACTCTCCTCCAGTTGTTGTCACTCTCCTCCAGCTGTTGTCACTCTCCTCCAGTTGTTATCACTCTCCTCCAGTTATTGTCACTCTCCTCCAGTTATTGTCATTCTCCTCCAGTTGTTATCACTCTCCTCCAGTTATTGTCACTCTCTTCCAGTTACTGCACTCTCCTCCAGTTATTGTCACTCTCCTCCAGTTATTTTCACTCTCCTCCAGTTATTGTCACTCTCCTCCACTTATTGTCACTCTCCTCCAGTTGTTATCACCCTCCTCCAGGTGTTGTCACTCTCCTCCAGTTATTGTCACTCTTCTCCAGTTGTTATCACTCTCCTCCAGGTGTTATCACTCTCCTCCAGTTATTGTCACACTCCTCCAGTTGTTATCACTCTCCTCCAGGTATTATCACTCTCCTCCAGTTGTTGTCACTCTCCTCCAGTTGTTATCACTCTCCCCCAGTTATTGTCACTCTCCTCCAGTTATTGTCATTCTCCTCCAGTTGTTATCACTCTCCTCCAGTTATTGTCACTCTCTTCCAGTTACTGCACTCTCCTCCAGTTATTGTCACTCTCCTCCAGTTATTTTCACTCTCCTCCAGTTATTGTCACTCTCCTCCAGGTGTTATCACTCTCCTCCAGTTATTGTCACTCTCCTCCAGGTGTTGTCACTCTTCTTCATTTGTTATCACTCTCCTCCAGTTATTGTCACTCTCCTCCAGGTATTATAACTCTCCTCCAGTTGTTATCACCCTCCTCCAGGTTTTGTCACTCTCCCCCAGTTATTGTCACTCTCCTCCAGTTAGTGTCACTCTCCTCCAGTTATTGTCACTCTCCTCCAGTTATTGTCACTCTCCTCCAGTTACTGCACTCTCCTCCAGGTATTATCACTCTCCTCCAGTTGTTATCACCCTCCTCCAGGTTTTGTCACTCTCCCCCAGTTATTGTCACTCTCCTCCAGTTATTGTCATTCTCCTCCAGTTGTTATCACTCTCCTCCAGTTATTGTCACTCTCTTCCAGTTACTGCACTCTCCTCCAGTTATTGTCACTCTCCTCCAGTTATTTTCACTCTCCTCCAGTTATTGTCACTCTCCTCCAGGTGTTATCACTCTCCTCCAGTTATTGTCACTCTCCTCCAGGTGTTTGTCACTCTTCTCCATTTGTTATCACTCTCCTCCAGTTATTGTCACTCTCCTCCAGGTATTATCACTCTCCTCCAGTTGTTATCACCCTCCTCCAGGTTTTGTCACTCTCCCCCAGTTATTGTCACTCTCCTCCAGTTAGTGTCACTCTCCTCCAGTTATTGTCACTCTCCTCCAGTTATTGTCACTCTCCTCCAGTTACTGCACTCTCCTCCAGGTATTATCACTCTCCTCCAGTTGTTATCACCCTCCTCCAGGTTTTGTCACTCTCCCCCAGTTATTGTCACTCTCCTCCAGTTATTGTCATTCTCCTCCAGTTGTTATCACTCTCCTCCAGTTATTGTCACTCTCTTTCAGTTACTGCACTCTCCTCCAGTTATTGTCACTCTCCTCCAGTTATTTTCACTCTCCTCAAGTTATTGTCACTCTCCTCCAGGTGTTATCACTCTCCTCCAGTTATTGTCACTCTCCTCCAGGTGTTGTCACTCTTCTCCATTTGTTATCACTCTCCTCCAGTTATTGTCACTCTCCTCCAGGTATTATCACTCTCCTCCAGTTGTTATCACCCTCCTCCAGTTTTTGTCACTCTCCCCCAGTTATTGTCACTCTCCTCCAGTTAGTGTCACTCTCCTCCAGTTATTGTCACTCTCCTCCAGTTATTGTCACTCTCTTCCAGTTATTGTCACTCTCCTCCAGTTATTGTCACTCTCCTCCAGTTATTTTCACTCTCCTCCAGTTATTGTCACTCTCCTCCAGGTGTTATCACTCTCCTCCAGTTATTGTCACTCTCCTCCAGGTGTTGTCACTCTTCTCCATTTGTTATCACTATCCTCCAGTTATTCTCACTCTCCTCCAGGTGTTGTCACTCTCATCCAGTTGTTATCACTCTCCTCCAGTTATTGTCACTCTCCTCCAAGTATTGTCACTCTCCTCCAGTTGTTATCACTCTCCTCCAGTTATTGTCACTCTCCTCCAGGTAGTGTCACTCTCCTCCAGTTATTGTCACTCTCCTCCAGGTATTGTCACTCTCATCCAGTTATTGCCACTCTCCTCCAGTTATTGTCACTCTCCTCCAGGTATTGTCACTCTCCTACACTTATTGTCACTCTCCTCCAGTTATTGTCACTCTCCTCCAGTTATTGTCAATCTCCTCCAGTTATTGTCACTCTCCTCCAGTTATTGTCACTCTCCTCCAGTTATTGTCACTCTCCTCCAGTTATTGTCACTCTCCTCCAGTTATTGTCACTCTCCTCCAGTTATTGTCACTCTCCTCCAGTTATTGTCACTCTCCTCCATGTATTGCCACTCTCCTCCAGGTATTGTCACTCTCCTCCAGGTATTGTCACTCTCCTCCAGTTATTGTCACTCTCCTCCAGTTATTGTCACTCTCCTCCAGTTATTGTCACTCTCCTCCAGGTATTGTCACTCTCCTCCAGTTATTGTCACTCTCCTCCAGGTGTTGTCACTCTCCTCCAGGTATTGTCACTCTCCTCCAGGTATTGTCACTCTCCTCCAGGTATTGTCACTCTCCTCCAGTTATTGTCACTCTCCTCCAGTTATTGTCACTCTCCTCCAGTTATTGTCACTCTCCTCCAGTTATTGTCACTCTCCTCCGGGTATTGTCACTTTCCTCCAGTTATTGTCACTCTCCTCCAGGTATTGTCACTCTCCTCCAGTTGTTGTCACTCTCCTCCAGTTATTGTCACTCTCCTCCAGTTGTTATCACTTTCCTCCAGTTATTGTCACTCTCCTCCAGTTGTTATCACTCCCCTCCAGTTATTGTCACTCTCCTCCAGTTATTGTCACTCTCCTCCATTGTCACAGCGAGATCAGGCACAGAAAACCCCTGAGGGATCATGGCAGTAGCGGTAAAAAGAGAGAGAGAGAGAGAGAGAGAGAGAGAGAGAGAGAGAGAGAGAGAGAGAGAGAGAGAGAGAGATAGAGGGGGGGGGGGGGCAAGGTGAGAGAAAGTGAAATAGAAAGAGATTAAATGTGTGTATGTGTGTGTGTGTGTGTGTGCGTGTGTGTGCACATGAGTGTCTGTATGTATGTGTGATTCTACAATAGTATCAAATTAATTACTAGCCAGAGACAGTTATAGATCTGTATAAATATATAGAAAGGAGGCAGAAAAGTCCCAGAGTTACACATCCGAATTAAATTCAACTCAGGCTGTTTGGAGCTAAAGGGGGGCGACGACGGTCTAGTTCATCACCAGAACTTGCTGCTTGTAATGGTTAAAATTGCAATCACAAAGAAGATGAGGAGGAGGGAAAAGAGAAAACAGAAGAAGACGATGAAGATGTAGTAGTAGTAGTAGTAGTAGTAGTAGTAGTAGTAGTAGTAGTAGTAGTAGTAGTAGTAGTAGTAGTAGGAGGAGGAGGAGGAGGAGGAGGAGGCGGACGAAAATGAAGAGGAGGAATTACAGCAGCAGCAGTAGATACACATGCAGATACTCACGGCTTTGCTCTCGTCTGCTGCAAGTCTGGCGGCATACCTAGCTATCAGCCGATGCTCGTCGTCCACTCGGCACGATTCTGAACTGGTCGTTAACTTCCTTATACTGGATGTGAGGAAACAAACCATTCAAACTGATCAAACAACGCAATTTTATATGGTAATTATATTTGCAAGGTCCCAACTGCCGGGTTTCTGTTGGCAAACCTGGGTCATGTTTTTTATTTTTTTTATTTAGAAGCTTTTTTTCGAGTTAGTCCTAAACAGGGCTGGTTATGTTACTATGGCTGTGTTTTTAGTGCACAGTTGGGTCCTATGGCTTATTTGTAGAGCACGATTGGGTCCTATGGCTGTGTGTGTAGAGCACGGTTGGATCCTATGGCTGTGTTCATAGCGCACGGTTGGGTCCTATGGGGCTCATGTTGACTGGCATTTTCTTTGTTGCGTTGAGTTGGTCCTGATCAGGACCTGCCAGTCTCCCACTTGTTCATTGCTTTCTCCACAAGGAATGATCTCAGTTAGTCCTCACAAAGACTGAACTCAATTTGTTCTCACAATGACTGAACTCAGTTTGTCCCCACAAGGACCAAATTCATCTAGTTTCCACACAGACTGAACTCTATTAGTCCTCACAAGGGCTGAACTTTGTGTAAATACAAGTCTGCTGTATGTGTGTGCATATCAGGGGCTTCACTAGGGGGGTGCGGGGGGTGCGGGCCGCACCGGGTGACACCATCAAGGGGTGACACCAAATAAACAAATTGCAATTTGACAAAGCAGACATAGCAAAATAACAAAAATTTAACTTTGTCCGAGTTTGTCGAACTTCTTTATTTATGTTTTACCTGAAGTATTGAAGTTATATTGTGCAATTTGTTTTTCTTTCTTATGTCCTTATTAACTTTTTGACTTATTTTACAAACATTACTATATGCGATTACATATGATACAGGAACACTCGGAAGGAGACCATGGTGAAAGTCTAGAGTGGTGACACCAAGAGTTTACCGCACTGGGTGACACCAACCCCAGTGACGCCACTGGTGCATATATATATATATATATATTAGGGCTGCGACCGCTTAATTTAAATTTAATAGTTAACTTTTGAAAAACTAACGATTAATTAATAGTTAATTTCGATTAAAGCAAAACATTCATAGTCACATAACTCACATTATAGTCGTACCTGTCAAAAATCGAAATAATACTTGATTGTCTTGTTCATATGTCATCTAATAACCACCTATGGAAACAGACGAGTATGTTGACAGTATTTGGTTCAAGAGACATTTTATAACGCAGCAACTCATCAGAAGAGCTGTCGAAATGATCTTCCTTGTCTTGAGTCAGACTCCATTAGCTTAATCCGCTTTTCATTTGGTTCACATATAGTTTCATTGTCAATGTCAGTATCATTCGTTGCAGCAGTCTCCATCTCCTCATCATGAACATCAACTGCTATTTGTTGTTCAATACGTGACCAAGTTCGTTCTTTTGCATCTTTTGATAAACACTTCAGGTATTTATAGCGTGGATCAATTGCTGTTGCAATCTATTGTATTTCAATACTTGTCATATTAGCTACACGTTCACTGAAGTCATTAAAAGATGCTGCCTTAAATTTAGCTATGTAGCCCGGATCATCATCGTGCACAGTCATATGCTTTGTTAACGATGATAGCAGTGGCAATACACAGCTACATGAAACAAAATCTTGACCGCCAAGCAGGACCGTGATCTGACAGAATAAGTCCAAAACTTTGACATATTTCAAAATCTTCTCCCAATCTGAATCTGACAGTTTTGGACCTTTGTATTGCTTCTTTTCATCTGATATGTAGACAGTTAATGCTTCTTTGACCTGTAGAAGACTCTGTAGCATAATAAACATAATGTTTCATCTTGTTGGTACATCTTGCTGCAACTTATACAATGGTGACTCAGTACAATTTTGCAACTCGGTTGTGTTTGCAGCACTATGTTTAAAATGTCCGAAAATTTTTCGACATCCAGTTCATTTGTATAAATGATGGGAGAAAAGTTTTTGATTAATCGTTTAAAACAATTACTTGTTAAAAAACAATTAACAATTAATTGATTAATTAATCGTTAACTTCCGCAGCCCTAATATATATATATATATATATATATATATATATATATATATATATATATATATAATATATATATATATATATATATATATATATATAAAACATAATCGAATCCCTACAGATGGATCACCACCCACAGCTACAACCAAATGAAGGTGACAACGGGGTATTGGTTTGTCTTAAGCCTCTTTGCATTCGTTTACCCATTCTGTATACATTATGTTTCTTCCTTATCTTATATTTTATTCCGTCAATAAGAACTCACATCATCTTAGAACTCACGTCTCCATACCTGCAACCCCACTGGATGAAAATGAGTGGTCATCATTGTTCTTGATGGACAAACAAGACAAGTCATGTCACAGAGGTCTCCACAGGAACATGTCTTACATGCCTTCACTACAAGCCATGTTGCAGTCTACAGTCTGGTAATGACATTATCAGCACATCAACCACAACACAGGTCATGAACACATCACAGAGACACAGGTACATGAACACATCACAGAGACCCAGGTCATGAACACATCACAGAGGCACAGGTCATGAACACATCACAGAGGCACAGGTCATGAATACATCACAGAGACACAGGTCATGACACATCACAGAGACACAGGTCATGAACACATCACAGAGACACAGGTCATGAACACATCACAGAGGCACAGGTCATGAACACATCACAGAGACACAGGTCATGAACACATCACAGAGACACAGGTCATGAACACATCACAGAGACACAGGTCATGAACACATCACAGAGGCACCGGTCATGAACACATCACAGAGACACAGGTCATGAACACATCACAGAGACACAGGTCATGAACACATCACAGAGACACAGGTCATGAACACATCACAGAGACACAGGTCATGAATACATCACAGAGACACAGGTCATGAATACATCACAGAGACACAGGTCATGAATACATCACAGAGACACAGGTCATGAATACATCACAGAGACACAGGTCATGAATACATCACAGAGACACAGGTCATGAATACATCACAGAGGCACAGGTCATGAATACATCACAGAGGCACAGGTCATGAATACATCACAGAGGCACAGGTCATGAATACATCACAGAGACACATGTGATCACAGATATCAACCTACCTCCTGGTTTGTGGACTGTTCTGAAGTGAGGCTATATCCATGGAATGTGTGCTCGAATGATCCTTGAAGCCATTGTGAATCGGGAGAGGGGTCGGAGGACTGTTGACACAAATCGGCAATAAGAAATGTAAAAGCTGGGCAAAGCATGTTAAAAAAGGTAAAAACTATTCAAAACAAGACTTGAGTGCAAGAATTCAACTAATAAAACCCAAGTCCTTCAAAGTCAACCACGTCTTTGGTGGTGAGCTAGTGGTGTGATCTCCATCGCCCTGCGTGTCTTCATTTGCTATTTGCCTAGGCGGATTTAAAAAAGACAGTGTGTTTGTATGTATGCCAAAAATAACAACAGGAACATAAAGTAGCTTATATTCTATGATAGACATGGACACACTGTGAGTAGCAAAACAGGGATGAATGATGTAAAAATAATGACTTACTCTTACTGCAATGATAGTCTAACTGCATTGGAGAATATGTGTTGACAGGGCTGTATAGAGCCTGTACTGCTGTACACAAGTAAAAACATGGACAATACAAATGTACAAAAAACATTTACAATAGTATGTACAAAAAGTTGACAACAGTATGTACAAAATACAGAAAAATAGTATATGCAAAACATGGACAATAATCATGTACAATAAGCAGATAAGCTGGGAAACAGCTCATCAGCAGCAGACATGTCGTTCCTGAAGTAATTCCTAAGACTATCATGGACAGACCGAAACCTGAATTGATTCAATAAATTTGATGTAACCAACAAATACTTTTTGGGCATTTTTTTCATTTTTAAATACTAGTTGTTGTTTTTTTTCCCCCACTATTTATATACATATGTATTTACACATCATAAGGGACACATGCACGCACGCACGCACGAACGCATGCACACATGTATAAATACAAATTCAGATATATCATACTTTATATATACAATATTGAAACCCCAAAGTGTCAGGTCTTAGTCAGATATGACCGAGCTATGTATGACAGTAGACAGTACTACCAGCTTTTTGTTAGCGCTGAATGTTTGGCGGCACTTACCAAACCTGACACCCCACATTGTGCCAATGGCTTCGGGCAGAAGAGCACAGTTGGGAGGGTAAAAGCCTTATGCTGGTGTGAGGAAATGCAACCTAAAGACAAAATTTAACGGCAGGGCAGACCATGCCTTGGTTGGCAGCTGATCTAGGATCAAAGCTCTGACAGGCAGACAGTTAGAGCATTGCTTTGCTGATCCTGCAGCTTCTGCAGCTTGTCTTGTTCTAGATGTATTGGTGTTACCTTTCCTCTGGAGTGAACTAGGCAGGCTGAGAGAGGGATAATGCTGCATGGGCAACACATGGTCTCTATATTTTAGCCCAGGCTTTGTGCTATGGAGAGACATAACTCCATTCCCATTCAAATTCCCACTGACATATTGTTGTCACATCTGTATTTCATTTTGTCTATGTGTTTTTTATATATTTCTGTGATTTTGTTTTGGACAATGTCCAGCATTATACTCATGCTGTATGTTCTAAATCTGTATGTTACTGCATTCCTACAAGCCCACACCAAGTACGTGTACTCTGCCAGTGCAGTCAACAGTTTTGTGTGGTTGTTTTCCATAGTTTTAGGTATGGTGTTTAAAAATATTGACTTGTACATACATGTCTTTTTTTTAGTGAATATCTCAATTAGTTGTCTTAAAGTGTCTACTGCAGCTGTAACTGTTGAGCATGTATATTATTGTGATCTTCTGTTTCCTGTATGATTTGTCTGCACAGTTGACATGGTGCTATTCGTTTGTACTTGTGTGCTTGTCTTTCTGTTGTGTCTGTCATGTTGAAAAGCAATCTGTAAGTAATTTCCCTAGCCTTAGGAGTAATGTGTGGGTTGTGAAGATTAGTAAATGTACATGTGTAGTTTTCTATGTAATATTTGTGTCCTCTTTTGATTCTAAGTTGTAGTGAGGGTGCTTGTTGTTTTACCCGGTATTTGTAGATTTGGCGTGTTGTCTGATGTATTAAGTGCTCACTCCCTGGGAGTGCTCGTATACATGTCTTGTATAATTCTGGTAGAGTTCCAAAGTAGTGAGGTGTATTCAGTTATATTCTCCTAAGGTGTTGTAGCCTCAGTTCTATGTAATAGAGCACCATTGTTGTTCTGGTTGATTGAGGATGTGTCCTATGTGTTGGATTCTTAGCACTTGGATTTTTGTGTGTATGTCTTGCAGATCTCGTGGAGAGAAATGAACGCCTATGATGATGATGTCTTGCAGTGCTCTCTCCCCATGTTTCTTATCCTGTATGAGTGTTTTATGCTGTATGCAGTAGATTGTGCTGCAAAAAAACTTATGTGATTTTGCCATGTCTGCATGTGCATCTGTCTGGAGTTCTATACTGAGACAAGTTTGTGACAACTGACACAAATCTGCTGTCTTGTAGGTAGACTAGAGATTAGACACAATGAGACACAGAAACCTGCTGTCTTTTGGGTAGACTAGAGATCAGGCACAATTAGTTAGTTGGTTGGTTGGTTGGTTGGTTGGTTGGTTGGTTGGTTGGTTGGTTGGTAGTTAACTGTGGTGAGTAAAATAAGATGTGACAAGCGCAGAAAGCTTCAGGGCAGGAAAAAAAGCCGGGAGCAGCCACCGTGGTGGAATCTTGTGGAGAAGGCGTGGTTGGATAAACATGGTGCTGTAAGGAGATGGCAAAATGCCAAGAAGAACAGAGCTGGCCATCCCAGCCCCTGCATGCACTTAGAAAGAGAGATGCACACAAAAGTAAGTTATTTCAAAAAAACTGGTCAAGGTGGTTAAAAGTGAAAAATAGACAGAGGTGTATCAAAGAGTAAGCACAGACAAGTCACTGAAATTGTTCTCGCGACTACATAAAAGCATGAGCGGGGTAGTCAAGAATAAGAGCATTTCTAACTTCCAAGGTGCTGACCTCATCTGGCAGAGAACTGCTTTGAACGCTATTTAGAGCAGAGCAACCAGACAGACATGGGAGGCCGAGATCTGGCCAAGGAGGTCACCTCAGACAAGTGCAAGGCCCAGAACACTTCGGATGAAGACACAGTGACAGTGAAAGAAATCAAGGCTGTGCTTCGACGATCAAAAAGGGCCAGATGGCATAAGATACAATGACATCAATAGGTGTACCGACAACAAGCTAGAGGAACTAGCAGACATGTACAACAACAGTATAGGGAGTGCTAGCATCAAGGAGGAGTGGTTACACAGCTATCTGATTCCCTTGCCGAAGCAAAGAATAGCAACGCTGCAGCCTACCATGCATGTCGTAAGAGGCGACTAAGGAGGCTTGATGGTTCCATCGCCCTGCTACTGAGTGAGTGCGTGGCGCGACACTGTGAGCTGTGAGTTTCGTGTGATATGCTTTTGAATCTGCCCGAGGTGTTTTTGGAACGTGACTGCATGTTCAGAGCGATGGCAGCTGGCTATGTCCCAGAGTTGACCGGTTTTTGCCTTATGCAGAAATGTGTGGCTGCTGGGCTTCTGGTTGACTGCCACTGCCATCGACGATGAACTGTATTTTCGTGGACTGTGTGGGTGAACATCTAGGAAACATCCAGATGGAAAAATGACTGCCGATTCCATCAGAGATAAACTGGATGTTTCGTGGGGGACTATTGTGTTGACATTCTGGCGGCAGCATTATGCACAGTGTATCTGTGCGGGCTGTTGTCTGTCGAGACTCCTGTCTTTTCCACTTTTCACATTGGGCAGTGGGGAGCGTTTTATGTGATATTCACTGGCACAGGAACGGAGCATAATGGGGACAACCCATTGTTGTGAAGTTGGAACCGTGACTAACTAACTAACTAGCCTGACAAAGACTACAAAAAAATTCAGGGATATCGAATTATAACCATGCAGAATACAATAGGCAAGCTGCTGGAGAAGGTAATTGCCAGGAAAATATCAAGCCAGCTAGAAAGGCAAGGTGTTTTCCCACCTACCCTGGGTGGGTACCGTCCAAAAAGAGAAACCTGGACCAATGCAGCAGTTTTTGCCCATGATGTCTATGAAGGTTTCCACTCAGGCATTGAAACCTTTGCTGCAGCGATTGATCTTGAGGATGCTTACAACAGAGTACCATTGGATTTTTTAATGCTTCAGTTTCTTGAACTCAAAATAAGTCCATTCCTCCTTAGTTGGATTGCTGCAGCCCTCTTCCAAAGGAAAGCAGTTTTTAAATGTGGCAGTTGGACGTGGAAACCAGCAACAATATATCCTGGTCTACCACAGGGATCACCATTATCTCCGGTACTGTTCAACACCTACACTGTGAGAATCACCAGTGAGCAGATCACTGAACCTGGTAGGACATTGTCATATGCCGACAATGTTTTAGTGTATTGCCAGAGTAAGGATAGAGATCAGGTTGCTTTGGAACTACACACCGAACTCAAGCACATAAGTACTTGGTGTGTTGAGGTTGGGACAATGGTAAACCCAACAAAGGCAACA
The DNA here is from genome assembly GCA_014155875.1 of Cepaea nemoralis. NCBI lineage: Eukaryota > Metazoa > Mollusca > Gastropoda > Stylommatophora > Helicidae > Cepaea > Cepaea nemoralis. Next base: position 222,106 of record JACEFZ010014747.1, on the reverse strand, counting down.
GTGACTTGGTTCTCGTTGAATAATCATATTGTCAACACTCCAACACCAACTGTAAATCTGTGTTCAGAGACGGTGGAAAGAACGCAGGCAATGAATTACCTGGGGATACGGTTTGATCGAAGCCTTGCTTATAATGAGCACATAGACCAGGTGATAACAAAGGCCAAGCGGGGGTTGGCGGCAGCAAACTGTGAGCAGCGTCACCTATGTCTTATATATTAAGGGCTGGTCATGTCTGTTTTTGAGTATGCGATGGCAATCCTGACTCTCAGCCATAAGCAGATAGAAAGGATGGAAAGGATACAGAATGAAGCTATGCGCATTATTCTTGGATGTACAAGAGATACAACGTGCAGGGCGATGCGCTACCTTCTTGATTTTCCAACCATTGAAGACAGAATACAAGTCTGCAGAGCTCGCGCCTACCTCAGAGTTAACGCAAACACACAACATCCACCGCATAGTGAAATTATGAAGGTGAAGGGCAGCAGGTTAAAAAGACGACGGTCGTGGATGGGTCAACCCAATGACATTCTTCAACAGGTGTGTTCACTTGAGGACTTAGAACCTGGTGAGGAGTGGGTACAAGTGCCAACAGATTTCTGCACATCCTTTTCAGTTTGCATCCAACTAGACAGAAAATGCAGATAAGAAAATCCGGCAGCTGTGGAGGCGGAAGTACAAGCGTTGATTTTCGAGAATTCGCTAGACGGTGATGCTGTCATTTACACAGATGGGTTGGTCGTCCGACATATGAGAAGCTCATGGGCCTTTACGGCTCAGGTTGGAGGGAGAATTGTGAAGGAGGACTCTGGTGCTTTTGATGAGACCACAAGCAGCCTGACTATGGAAGTCATCCCGCAGCGTGTAGCGGCTAACGACACCAGTTCTGTGTTGGTTTATCAGTCTTCTTTGACTTCCTGCATAATGTTCTTGTTTGGCCACCCCTCTTTTAATTTGCTGTTCTCGGAGCCTGACCATGGTTGTAGACTCCCAGTCATCACTTGGTTCTCGTAAATGACTTACTTCTCATAGAGCATTAGAATATCTGCCTGGTCCATGGCTCGTCCGCCTTCCATAGTAGCCCTAACTGCAAGCCTGTCAGCCTGCTCATTCCCTTGTACACCCGCATGCCCTGGCACAAAGATGAAACTAATCTTTGCCAGCCGAGACTGCTCCAGAGACAGCTGCCACTCTCTTCGGATCCATCCCATCTCTATCTTCCTGAGCATACTTATTGAGTCACTAAAGACACATGCCCAATTGAATGTCTGTGTCTAGAGCCATGTTATTGCTTTACTTACTGCCATGACTTCCATAGTCAGGCTGCTTGTGGTCAAAGCAAATGCGCCAGAGTCTTCCTTCACAATTTTCCATCCAGCCTAAGCCGTAAAGGCCCATGAATTTCTCACTCCTCGGACAACCGACAGATCCGTGTAAATGACAGCATCATCCTCTAAAGAATCAGACACAATGAGACACACAAACCTGCTGTCATGCGGGTAGACTAGACACAGCCATTGTCTATGGAAAATAAACCAGTAAGCAATGTCTATGACTATCAGATGTACAGGGCTGCAAGTTTGAAGAAATTGTGCAGCATATCCCAATTTGTTATTGCTTCCCTTTGATGAGTAGCTATTAGTCCAGTGATTGCAGCCCTTTACAACACCAACATTCTATCATATTTGCAAGAGAGTAAATCTGTTTATACACAACAAACAAGACAATAGACTGGAAGGGCAAGGCAAGCATCTGCCAGGAGCTGCACATGCCCGGTTGTCTACTCACATGATGTAGGACAAGTCTAATGTCTTTTGAGGCGTGTCAGGAAAATGAGGCAACTGTGAGCCGACAGACTTGGAGGGGACACAATCAAACGACTTCATGATGGCTCTTCCGACCTGCTTGGAACCTGATCTCTGGAAGAAGGAAGTTGATCAGGCTGTAACCATGACAACAATCAGCAAATTTAGCTGCAAATGAACAGTCAGACTGAAATGATTTAGATCACAAATGAGAATAAATGATTCAACTCTACAGACAAACTAATGTGATCTCATATATGTTCAGGTAATGAAGTACATAGATGAACTAATATGATCTCACATGTTCAGGTGATGAACTAATGTGATCTCACATGTTCAGGTGATGAACTAATATGATCTCACATGTTCAGGTAATGAACTAATATGATCTCACATGTTCAGGTAATGAACTAATATGATCTCAGATGATCACATGGTGAGCTTATGTGATCTCACATGTTCAGGTAATGAACTAATATGATCTCACATGATCAGATGGTGAGCTTATGTGATCTCACATGTTCAGGTAATGAACTAATATGATCTCTCATGTTCAGGTTAAGAACTAATGTGATCTCACATGTTCAGGTGATGAACTAATGTGATCTCACATGTTCAGGTTAAGAACTAATATGATCTCACATGTTCAGGTTAAGAACTAATGTGATCTCACATGTTCAGGTTAAGAACTAATATGATCTCACATGTTCAGGTGATGAACTAATGTGATCTCACATGTTCAGGTGATGAACTAATATGATCTCACATGTTCAGGTGATGAACTAATATGATCTCACATGTTCAGGTGATGAACTAATGTGATCTCACATGTTCAGATAATGAACTAATATGATCTCACATGTTCAGGTAAAGAACTAATATGATCTCACATGATCAGATGGTGAGCTTATGTGATCTCACATGTTCAGGTAATGAACTAATATGATCTCACATGTTCAGGTTAAGAACTAATATGATCTCACATGTTCAGGTGATGAACTAATATGATCTCACATGTTCAGATGATGAACTAATATGATCTCACATGTTCAGGTGATGAACTAATATGATATCACATGTTCAGGTGATGAACTAATATGATCTCACATGTTCAGGTTAAGAACTAATGTGATCTCACATGTTCAGGTGATGAACTAATGTGATCTCACATGTTCAGGTGATGAACTAATGTGATCTCACATGTTCAGGTAATGAACTAATATGATCTCACATGTTCAGGTAATGAACTAATATGATCTCACATGTTCAGGTAATGAACTAATATGATCTCACATGATCAGATGGTGAGCTTATGTGATCTCACATGTTCAGGTTAAGAACTAATATGATCTCACATGTTCAGGTTAAGAACTAATGTGATCTCACATGTTCAGGTGATGAACTATTATGATCTCACATGTTCAGGTGATGAACTAATATGATCTCACATGTTCAGGTGATGAACTAATATGATCTCACATGTTCAGGTGATGAACTAATATGATCTCACATGTTCAGGTTAAGAACTAATGTGATCTCACATGTTCAGGTGATGAACTAATATGATCTCACATGTTCAGGTGATGAACTAATATGATCTCACATGTTCAGGTAATGAACTAATATGATCTCACATGTTCAGGTGATGAACTAATATGATCTCACATGTTCAGGTAATGAACTAATATGATCTCAGATGATCACATGGTGAGCTTATGTGATCTCACATGTTCAGGTAATGAACTAATATGATCTCACATGATCAGATGGTGAGCTTATGTGATCTCACATGATCAGGTGAAGAACTAATATGATCTCACATGTTCAGGTGATGAACTAATATGATCTCACATGTTCAGGTGATGAAACTAATATGATCTCACATGTTCAGGTGATGAACTAATATAATCTCACATGATCAGGTGATGAACTAATATGATCTCACATGATCAGATGGTGAGCTTATGTGATCTCTCATGTTCAGGTAATGAACTTATCTGATCTCACATGTTCAGGTGATGAACTTATCTGATCTCACATGTTCAGGTAATGAACTTATCTGATCTCACATGTTCAGGTGATGAGCTTATCTGATCTCACATGTTCAGGTGAAGAACTAATATGATCTCACATGTTCAGATGATGAACTAATGTGATCCTACATGTTCAGGTGATGAACTTATGTGATCTCACATGATCAGGTGAAGAACTAATGTGATCTCACATGATCAGGTGAAGAACTAATGTGATCTCACATGTTCAGGTGATGAACTAATATAATATAATATTATATGTTCAGAAGATGAGCTGTTGTGATCTCACATGTTCAGGTGATGTAGTAGATGAAAGAACTCATGTGATCTTGTATGTTCAGGTGGTGAAAAAGAGGTTTGAACAAATATGAGGATATGTTCAGTTGATGACATAGATGGATTTCACATGTGATCTCACATAGATCGACTGTTGCATACTTACATAGGATGTGTGCTCCTTCATATCATGGTCATTGCTATGGTTACCAGAAGTTTTTCCCCTCCAGAAGCAGTCCTGGCAAAGGTTGTAGTTGCAACATCGACGGCATTTGTATCGGAACCCAGCGATGGAGGCGCGGTGGCAGGCATCGCATTGGACTGGGTGGATCACTGTCAGACAAGCATATATAAAATAATGGATGGAAGGATGAATGGATGTGTGGGTTGGTGGGTGGTGGGTGGGTGGAAGGATGGGTAGTGGATAGATGGATCAATAAATGGATTGATGGACAGCTATACATACAGACAGAATAGACAAACAGTTATGCAAGTATGAAGAATATATAGATAGAAAAGATAGCCTGCAAGATGACTAACAGACTACCAAACAGACAGGTGGACAAGCAGACAAATAGATAGAGAGAAGAACAACAGACTGATAAACAGATGTTTACCACCTAGCAAGATTACATTTATTCCTTGAAACCTTACAGAGGGTATGGCTGGCCAGGTGAGTAGTGTGTCCACCTGTAACTTGTGAGAGGATGACTGGCCAGGTGCTTAGTGTGTCCACCTGTAACTTGTGAGGGGATGACTGGTCAGGTGGTTAGTGTGTCCACCTGTAACTTGTGAGGGGATGACTGGCCAAGTGGCAAGTTTGTCCACCTGTAACTTGTGAGGGGATAACTGGCCAAGTGGCAAGTGTGTCCTCCTGTAACTTGTGAGGGGATGACTGGCCAGGTGGTTAGTGTGTCCACCTGTAACTTGTGAGGGGATGACTGGCCAAGTGGCAAGTTTGTCCACCTGTAACTTGTGAGGGGATGACTGGCCAAGTGGCAAGTGTGTCCACCTGTAACTTGTGAGGGGATGACTGGCCAGGTGAGTAGTGTGTCCACCTGTAACTTGTGAGGGGATGACTGGCCAGGTGAGTAGTGTGTCCACCTGTAATTTGTGAGGGGATGACTTGTCAGGTGGTTAGTGTGTCCACCTGTAACTTGTGAGGGGATGACTGGCCAGGTGATTATTGTGTCCACCTGTAACTTGTGAGGGGATGACTGGCCAAGTGGCAAGTTTGTCCACCTGTAACTTGTGAGGGGATGACTGGCCAAGTGGCAAGTGTGTCCACCTGTAACTTGTGAGGGGATGACTGGCCAGGTGAGTAGTGTGTCCACCTGTAACTTGTGAGGGGATGACTGGCCAGGTAGTTAGTGTGTCCACCTGTAATTTGTGAGGGGATGACTGGTCAGGTGACAAGTGTGTCCACCTGTAACTTTTGAGGGGATGACTGGCCAAGTGGCAAGTGTGTCCACCTGTAACTTGTGAGGGGATGACTGACCAGGTGGTTAGTGTGTCCACCTGTAACTTGTGAGGGGATGACTGGCCAGGTGGTTAGTGTGTCCACCTGTAACTTGTGAGGGGATGACTGGCCAGGTGGTTAGTGTGCCCACCTGTACCTTGTGAGGGGATGGCTGGCCAGGTGGTTAGTGTGTCCACCTGTAACTTGTGAGGGGATGACTGGTCAGGTGCTTAGTGTGTCCACCTGTAACTTGTGAGGGGATGACTGGCCAGGTGAGTAGTGTGTCCACCTGTAACTTGTGAGGGGATGACTGGCCAGGTAGTTAGTGTGTCCACCTGTAACTTGTGAGGGGATGACTGTCAGGTGAGTTAGTGTGTCCACCTGTAACTTGTGAGAGGATGACTGGCCAGGTGCTTAGTGTGTCCACCTGTAACTTGTGAGGGGATGACTGGCCAGGTGAGTAGTGTGTCCACCTGTAACTTGTGAGGGGATGACTGGCCAGGTGACAAGTGTGTCCACCTGTAACTTGTGAGGGGATGACTGGTCAGGTGAGTAGTGTGTCCACCTGTAACTTGTGAGGGGATGACTGGCCAGGTAGTTAGTGTGTCCACCTGTAACTTGTGAGGGGATGACTGGCCAAGTGGCAAGTGTGTCCCACCTGTAACTTGTGAGGGGATGACTGGCCAGGTGAGTTAGTGTGTCCACCTGTAACTTGTGAGGGGATGACTGGCCAGGTGGCTTAGTGTATCCACCTGTAACTTGTGAGGGGATGACTGGCCAGGTGAGTAGTGTGTCCACCTGTAACTTGTGAGGGGATGACTGGTCAGGTGGTTAGTGTGTCCCACCTGTACCTTGTGAGGGGATGACTGGCCAGGTGCTTAGTGTGTCCACCTGTAACTTGTGAGGGGATGACTGGCCAGGTGCTAAGTGTGTCCACCTGTAACTTGTGAATGGGATGACTGGCCAGGTGAGTAGTGTGTCCACCTGTAACTTGTGACGGGATGACTGGCCAGGTGCTTAGTGTGTCCACCTGTAACTTGTGAGGGGATGACTGGCCAGGTGACAAGTGTGTCCACCTGTAACTTGTGAGGGGATGACTGGCCAGGTGAGTAGTGTGTCCACCTGTAACTTGTAATGGGATGACTGGCCAGGTGAGTTAGTGTGTCCACCTGTAACTTGTGACGGGATGACTGGTCCAGGTGGCTTAGTGTGTCCACCTGTAACTTGTGAGGGGATGACTGGCCAGGTGACTAGTGTGTCCACCTGTAACTTGTGAGGGGATGACTGGCCAGGTGAGTAGTGTGTCCACCTGTAACTTGTGAGGGGATGACTGGCCAGGTAGTTAGTGTGTCCACCTGTAACTTGTGAGGGGATGACTGGTCAGGTGGTTAGTGTGTCCACCTGTAACTTGTGAGAGGATGACTGGCCAGGTGCTTAGTGTGTCCACCTGTAACTTGTGAGGGGATGACTGGCCAGGTGACAAGTGTGTCCACCTGTAACTTGTGAGGGGATGACTGGCCAGGTGACAAGTGTGTCCACCTGTAACTTGTGAGGGGATGACTGGCCAGGTGCTTAGTGTGTCCACCTGTAACTTGTGAGGGGATGACTGGCCAGGTGACAAGTGTGTCCACCTGTAACTTGTGAGGGGATGACTGGCCAGGTGACAAGTGTGTCCACCTGTAACTTGTGAGGGGATGACTGGCCAGGTATTTATTGTGTCCACCTGTAACTTGTGAAGGGATGACTGGCCAGGTAGTTAGTGTGTCCACCTGTAACTTGTGAGGGGATGACTGGCCAGGTGGTTAGTGTGTCCACCGATAACTTGTGAGGGGATGACTGGCCAGGTGACAAGTGTGTCCACCTGTAACTTGTGAGGGGTTGACTGGCCAGGTGGTTAGTGTGTCCACCTGTAACTTGTGAGGGGTTGACTGGCCAGGTGAGTAGTGTGTCCACCTGTAACTTGTGAGGGGATGACTGGCCAGGTGGTTAGTGTGTCCACCTGTAACTTGTGAGGGGATGACTGGCCAGGTGAGTAGTGTGTCCACCTGTAACTTGTGAGGGGATGACTGGCCAGGTGACAAGTGTGTCCACCTGTAACTTGTGAGGGGATGACTGGCCAGGTATTTATTGTGTCCACCTGTAACTTGTGAAGGGATGACTGGCCAGGTAGTTAGTGTGTCCACCTGTAACTTGTGAGGGGATGACTGGCCAGGTGGTTAGTGTGTCCACCGATAACTTGTGAGGGGATGACTGGCCAGGTGACAAGTGTGTCCACCTGTAACTTGTGAGGGGTTGACTGGCCAGGTGGTTAGTGTGTCCACCTGTAACTTGTGAGGGGTTGACTGGCCAGGTGAGTAGTGTGTCCACCTGTAACTTGTGAGGGGATGACTGGCCAGGTGGTTAGTGTGTCCACCTGTAACTTGTGAGGGGATGACTGGCCAGGTGAGTAGTGTGTCCACCTGTAACTTGTGAGGGGATGACTGGCCAGGTGGTTAGTGTGTCCACCTGTAACTTGTGCAAACCTGGTTTCATATATGATGTTGACTTGTGGATTTTTCATAAATAAAGAGGATGGTTTATGGCCATAACATATGGTGGGAGGTTCTTGGAAAGATTAGAACAAGAATTGCTATGGCAAACATACTGACCAATTAAAGATGTCATTTGCAATGAGAAAAAGGGTATTGAAGTGCTACATAGAACATGTACTTTTGTATGTATGTGAGACGTGGACAATGAGCAGACAAGCTGAAAAACATCTGTTGGCTGTGGAAATGTGGTTCCTAAGGAAAATGCAAAAAATACTATGAACAGACAGAAAAACCAATGAGCACATTCTACAAGATATAAATGAAAACCATAAACTAATTAGAGAAATTAGTCAACATTGTTTTGGGCATTTTACAAGGAGAAATAAACTCAAGAACTTGGTGACAACTGGCAAGATCAAGGTGAAGAGAACAAAGGGAAGGCAGAGACGTAAATATCTGGATGACCTCACCACAGGCATGATTGGGATAAGAACATGGAGCTGATCCACGACTCTGGTGATCATGTGAGATGGCAAAACATGATCGCCCATGCTTACCGACATGGCACATAATGATGTTTACCCCCCCCCCCTTTCCCACTCTTGATCAGGATGTGGTGAATCAAACTGTTAGTGTCTCTGACAAGGGCAAACAACTCCCTGGGCAGTTGGACGTTGACGAGAGCAGATGCAACACACCCCTGCCCAGGCTACAGTTCACACATGAGAACACCTACCCACAACCTGTAGCATGTGTGATTCTGGTGTACACACATCTAGATGCTGGCTGGTGGGACAGAGTTTGTGCCCTGTGCTGAGATTCTCCTTGATCTATGGAGGAGACTGATCACTTACAGTTGTATCTGTGTCCAAAGGGAGTGATCGTGAATCAAAAACAAAGACACAAAACAAACCTTCATGAAGGTTGGCAGCAGTGTGCTGTGAATGTGAGCAGTAGACACAGTGGACAGACACTCACCATTCTCAACATGGGCCATTCTGTTGAGTGCTGGCAGCCACATGAGGCACTGTCGACCTGGGATAGCCATCATCACCGACAGGAAGTCGTTCACAGTCACAGGATTCTGCCAGCAACAAATACATAAATGAACAATCTTTGTTTTCAAAGGGTTAAGAATTGGGTGCACAAGCCTATCTAATATTATGCCTTTCCTATCTCTCTATCTTTTCATACATTATTCTTTTCATACATCACTTACTACATTAATCTTATGCAAAATAAATGTTATTTTCATTGTAAATGTATGGGAATATGCAAAAAGTGGAGTGCTTCACACCTAGTCTTGGAGCTTCCTGAAAGTATGTCCAACTTTGGGGTGCAATTTTGACAAGTTAACTTTCTGGAGACAAATTCCATCTAATGTAACGAGCTCTATCTACCCATGGCCAGGAATTTTTAGTAAAAATATGCTAGGACAATGTTCATTTGACCTACAGTTTGCAATTTACAACTATCTAGGAATTTAGTATGTACACAAATTGCACACAAAAGTGTGTGTGTGTGTGTGTGTGTGTGTGTGTGTGTGTGTGTGTGTGTTTATTACATGGTTCTTGTAAATAGTATTAGTCATGTATTGATCGTTATTTTCTGAGCCTGACACAGACATCAAAACCTGTCAGATACACAATCCATAATGATACATATATGAGGCAGACATTTTAACATAATACTACAGGAGGTTAGTGTGACATTGGCTGTCTGACACTGTAGACAGAAACCAGACAACATCTAACCAGCCATGGACTGGACTATAACTGGCTAGAATTGTGTGGTTGTGGTCTATACACCATCAGCTGTCTCAAGAACAAAAGGGGAAGAAAGAAAACTGTTAACAAAATACCAGTTAAAAACTAAACTCTGGCTGAAAATTATTGTAAAAATGGCTTACTGAATCAAAAAATGTTCTGGCCGCTTCCTCGGAATATCTGAATGATGTCCCTTCATTGACTGCTGCGGGAAGCAGCAGAAGGTCACGGAGGTATTCGTCAAAACGGGATCTGATCATGTGACCATAGGAGTCTGATATCAAGGTGAAAATATCTGGAAAACATGGACAAATATGGGGGATGACATTCTGGCACTCCAGTTTAGAGTCTGGCAGGGATAATGTGTCCTGGCATCTAGTTATCTGTTTAATGACAAACTCACACCACAGTTGTGTACGTACAAGATATATGTATCAGTGTCTTGTACATAAATGGTATATTCACATCAGTATCTTATGTGTATATGATGTATTCATACAAAAGTCTTGTTCATACATGATATATTCATTTCAAAGTCTTATACGTACATGGTATGTTCACATCAGTGATGTGTGCATATAAGGTATATTTATACCAAAGTCTTGTGTGTGCATGACATCTTCATACCAAAGTCTTGTGTGTACATATTTTCATAACATAGTCTTGTGTGTGCAGGTTTCATATCCTAGTCTTTTATGTCAAGTTTGAGTCAGATATGACTGAGCTTCCATGTGATAGTAGACAGTACTACCTGCTTTCTGTGTTGGACGGCGCTCACCAAACCCAACACTCCACATTGTGACAACGGCTTCAGGTAGAGGAGCGCAATTGGGAGTGTACAAGCCTTATTCTGGTGTAAGAAAATGCAACCTAAAGACAACATGTCATAGCAGGGCAGACCAGACCCTAAGCCTTGGTTGGCAGCTGGTCTAGGATCAAAGCTACGACAGGGGGACAGTTAGAGCATTGTTTTGATCCAGCAGCTTCTGCAGCTGGTCTTGTTCCAGACGTATTGGTGTTACCTTTCCTCTAGAGTAAACTAGACAGGCTGAGAGAGGGATCATGCTGCATGGGCAACACATGGTCTCTACAATTTAGCCCAGGCTTTATGCTGTTTTGAAGCACAATGTAACAAACTATTGTCTGTCAACACGGCAAGGTGCAGGTAGTCTTGTGTATGTATGATATTTTCATACATCTTTCTCTGTCTTCCTCTGCCTCCTTTGGCTAGTATTTTCTCAAATAAGTTTAACCTCTTTACCCCCATCTCTTCTGTCTTATACCCCCTAAACCTCATGTGTCTGTTCCCTGTGGTTGTAATGTGTCATCTTGTAACACCTGCAGCTCTCAGTATCACAGCATTTGTTGACTTCTCTATCCACAAAATTCTCACAATTATTCTCAGACATCTTGTACACACACATTAATTCACACCATATCTTCTACACACATGTATGTCTACATCATATTCTTGTACACACAAGTACATTCACATCATAGTTTGTACACACGTACGTTCACATCAGAGCATTGTACACACACATATACACACATCAGAGCCTTGTACACACATACTCACATCGGAGTTTATCGACCAACTTGCCAGATGACAGGTGAGCTAGGGCCACTTTGACGGCGAACGCTTGTATGTGACCTGTTGATTCCCTGCCAAACAAACAGCATCAATGACAACATCAACATTGATTCAGTGTCACCAGAATCCAGTGTCACCAGAATCCAGTGTCACCAGAATCCAGTGTCACCAAAATTCAGTGTCACTAGAATCCAATGTCACCAGAATCCAGTGTCATCAAAATTCAGTGTCACCAAAATTCAGTGTCACCAGAATCCAGTGTCACCAGAATCCAGTGTCACCAGAATCCAGTGTCACCAGAATCCAGTGTCACCAGAATCCAGTGTCACCAGAATCCAGTGTCACCAGAATTCAGTGTCACCAGAATCCAGTGTCACCAGATTCCAGTGTCACCAGAATCCAGTGTCACCAGAATCCAGTGTCACCAGAATCCAGTGTCACCAGAATCACACAAAACATAATGAAGCGGTAAGCGTGAGCACTTCAAATAATCCTTCATACAGCTTCAGACATCAGCCTCAATATATTTAAAGACACAAGCTGCCAACGTGGTCTTGTTGACATCTAGTAGTTTGTCTTCAAATGTTGACATCTCCTAGTTTGTCTTCAAATGTTGACATCTCCTAGTTTGTCTTAAAATGTTGACATCTCCTAGTTTGTCATCAACTGGAGCGAGTGTCTTCCTCTTTTTCTTTCACCCTTTCTCCCCAGAGGATCAGAGGGTCTCAGTCAACTCCCTTCCAGTCCTCCTATCTCTATCTATCCCATGCAGCTTCATCCGCTTCAGACATTGCACAGACATAAATCATTGCACAGACATAAATTTTTGAACACACGTAAATTATTGAACACACATAAATCATTGAACAGACATAAATCATTGCACAGACATACATCATTGCACAGACATAAATCATTGCACAGACATAAATCATTGCACAGACATAAATCATTGCACAGACATAAATCATTGAACACACGTAAATTATTGAACACACATAAATCATTGCACAGACATAAATCATTGAACACACGTAAATTATTGAACACACATAAATCATTGAACAGACATAAATCATTGCACAGACATACATCATTGCACAGACATAAATCATTGCACAGACATAAATCATTGCACAGACATACATCATTGAACAGACATAAATCATTGCACAGACATAAATCATTGCACAGACATAAATCATTGAACAGACATAAATCATTGAACAGGCATAAATTATTGAACAGGCATAAATTATTGAACACACATAAATTATTGAACAGACATAAATCATTGAACAGACATAAATCATTGCACAGACATAAATCATTGCACAGACATAAATCATTGCACAGACATAAATCATTGAACAGACATAAATCATTGAACAGACATAAATCATTGCACAGACATAAATCATTGCACAGACATAAATCATTGCACAGACATAAATCATTGCACAGACATACATCATTGAACAGACATACATCATTGCACAGACATAAATCATTGCACAGACATACATCATTGAACAGACGTAAATTATTGAACAGACATAAATCATTGCACAGACATAAATCATTGCACAGACATACATCATTGAACAGACATAAATCATTGCACAGACATAAATCATTGCACAGACATAAATCATTGCACAGACATAAATCATTGAACAGACATAAATCATTGAACAGACATAAATCATTGCACAGACATAAATCATTGCACAGACATAAATCATTGCACAGACATACATCATTGAACAGACATAAATCATTGCACAGACATAAATCATTGCACAGACATACATCATTGAACAGACATAAATTATTGAACAGACATAAATCATTGCACAGACATAAATCATTGCACAGACATAAATCATTGCACAGACATACATCATTGAACAGACATAAATCATTGCACAGACATAAATCATTGCACAGACATACATCATTGAACAGACATAAATCATTGCACAGACATAAATCATTGCACAGACATACATGATTGAACAGACATAAATTATTGAACAGACATAAATCATTGCACAGACATACATCATTGCACAGACATAAATCATTGCACAGACATAAATCATTGCACAGACATAAATCATTGCACAGACATAAATCATTGCACAGACATAAATCATTGCACAGACATAAATCATTGCACAGACATAAATCATTGAACACACGTAAATTATTGAACACACATACATCATTGCACAGACATAAATCATTGAACACACGTAAATTATTGAACACACATAAATCATTGAACAGACATAAATCATTGCACAGACATACATCATTGCACAGACATAAATCATTGCACAGACATAAATCATTGCCACAGACATACATCATTGCACAGACATAAATCATTGCACAGACATAAATCATTGACAGACATACATCATTGAACAGACATAAATCATTGCACAGACATAAATCATTTGCACAGACATACATCATTGCACAGACATACATCATTGAACAGACATAAATCATTGCACAGACATAAATCATTGCACAGACATACATCATTGAACAGACATAAATCATTGAACAGACATAAATCATTGCACAGACATAAATCATTGCACAGACATAAATCATTGCACAGACATAAATCATTGCACAGACATAAATCATTGCACAGACATAAATCATTGCACAGACATAAATCATTGCACAGACATACATCATTGCCAGACATAAATATTGAACAGACATACATCATTGCACAGACACTAAATCATTGCACAGACACTAACTCATTGAACAGACATACATCATTGAAACAGACATAAATCATTGCACAGACATAAATCATTGCACAAGACATAAATCATTGAACCGACATAAATCATTGCACAGACATAAATCATTGCACAGACATAAATCATTGAACAGACATAAATCATTGAACAGACATAAATAATTGAACAGGCATAAATCATTGAACAGACATAACTTCATTGAACAGACATAAATCATTGAACAGACATAATCATTGACAGACATAAATCATTGCACAGACATAAATCATTGAACAGACAAAATCATTGCACAGACATAAATCATTGCACAGACATAAATCATTGCACAGACATAAATCATTAGCACAGACATACATCATGAAACAGACCATAAATTATTGCACAGACATAAATCATTGCACAGACATAAATCATTGCACAGACATACATCATTGCACAGACATAAATCATTGCACAGACATAAATCATTGCACAGACATAAATCATTGCACAGACATAAATCATTGCACAGACATAAATCATTGCACAGACATAAATCATTGCACAGACATACATCATTGAACAGACATAAATCATTGCACAGACATAAATCATTGCACAGACATACATCATTGAACAGACATAAATCATTGCACAGACATAAATCATTGAACAGGCATAAATTATTGAACAGGACTAAATATTGAACACACATAAATATTGAACAGACATACATCATTGAACAGACATAAATCATTGCACAGACATAAATCATTGCACAGACATACATCATTGACAGACATAAATCATTGCACAGACATAAATCATTGCACAGATATAAATCATTGACAGACTAACATTTATGAACAGACTATAAATCATTGCACAGACATAATCATTGACAGACATAAATCATTGCACAGACATAAATCATTGCAACAGACATAAATCATTGCACAGACATAAATCATTGCACAGACATAAATCATTGCACAGACATAAATCATTGCACAGACATACATTCATTGAACAGACATAAATCATTGCACAGACATAAATCATTGCACCGACATAAATCATTGAACAGCACTAAATCATTGAACAGACATAAATCCATTGCACAGACATAAATCATTGCACAGACATAAATCATTGCACAGACATACATCATTGAACAGACATAAATCATTGCACAGACATAAATCATTGAACAGACATAAATCATTGAACAGACATAAATCATTGCACAGACATAAATCATTGCACAGACATAAATCATTGCACAGACATACATCATTGAACAGACATAAATCATTGCACAGACATAAATCATTGCACAGACATACATCATTGAACAGACATAAATCATTGAACAGACATAAATCATTGCACAGACATAAATCATTGCACAGACATACATCATTGAACAGACATAATCATTGCACAGACATAAATCATTGCACAGACATAAATCATTGCACAGACATAAATCATTGAACAGACATAAATCATTGAACAGACATAAATCATTGCACAGACATAAATCATTGCACAGACATAAATCATTGCACAGACATAAATCATTGAACAGACATAAATTATTGAACAGACATAAATCATTGCACAGACATACATCATTGCACAGACATAAAATCATTGCACAGCATAAATCATTGCAAGACATAATCATTTGCACAGGACATAAATCATTGCACAGACATAAATCATTGCACAGACATAAATCATTACACAGACATAAATGTATTGAACACACATACAGTCTTGCACAGACATAAATCATTGAACACTACGTAATTATTGAACACACATAAATCATTGACAGACATAGATCATTGCACAGACATGACATCATTGCACAGACATAAATCATTGCACAGACATAAAATCATTGCACAGACATACATCATTGAACAGACTAAAATCATTGCACAGACATAAAATCATTGCACAGACATAAATCATTGAACAGACCATAAATCAAGTGAATCAGGCATAAATTATTGAACAGGCAATAAATTATTTGAACCACATAAATTATTGAACAGACATAAATCATTGAACAGGACATAAATCAGTGCCAGACATAATCATTGCACAGGACATAAATCATTGCACAGACATAAATCATTGAACAGACATAAATCATTGACAGACATAAATCATTGCACAGACATAAATCATTGCACAGACATAAATCATTGCACAGACATACATCATGCACAGACATACATCATTGAACAGACATAAATCATTGCACAGACATAAATCATTGCACAGACATACATCATTGAACAGACATAAATCATTGAACAGACATAAATCATTGCACAGACATAAATCATTGCACAGACATACATCATTGAACAGACATACATCATTGAACAGACATAAATCATTGCACAGACATAAATCATTGCACAGACATAAATCATTGAACAGACATAAATCATTGAACAGACATAAATCATTGCACAGACATAAATCATTGCACAGACATAAATCATTGCACAGACATACATCATTGAACAGACATAAATCATTGCACAGACATAAATCATTGCACAGACATACATCATTGAACAGACATAAATCATTGAACAGACATAAATCATTGCACAGACATAAATCATTGCACAGACATACATCATTGAAACAACTAAATCATTGCACAGACATAAATCATTGCACAGACATACATCATTGCACAGACATAAATCATTGCACAGACATAAATCATTGCACAGACATACATCATTGAACAGACATAAATTATTGAACAGACATAAATCATTGCACAGACATAAATCATTGCACAGACATACATCATTGAACAGACATAAATCATTGCACAGACATAAATCATTGCACAGACATAAATCATTAAACAGACATAAATCATTAAACAGACATAAATCATTGAACAGACATAAATCATTGCACAGACATAAATCATTGCACAGGACATAAATCATTGCACAGACATACATCATTGCACAGACATAAATCATTGCACAGACATAAATCATTGCACAGGCATACATCATTGAACAGACATAAATCATTGAACAGACATAAATCATTGCACAGACATAAATCATTGCACAGACATACATCATTGAACAGACATAATCATTGCACAGACATAAATCATTGCACAAGACATACATCATTGAACAGACATAAATCATTGCACAGACATAAATCATTGCACAGACATACATCATTGAACAGACATACATCATTGAACACACGTAAATCATTGAACAGACATAAATCATTGCACAGACATAATCATTGCACAGACATAAATCATTGAACAGACATAAATCATTGAACAGGCATAAATTATTGAACAGGCATAAATTATTGAACACACATAAATTATTGAACAGACATAAATCATTGAACAGACATAAATCATTGCACAGACATAAATCATTGCACAGACATAAATCATTGCACAGACATAAATCATTGAACAGGCATAATTATTGAACACACATAAATTATTGAACAGACATAAATCAATCAACTGACATAAATCATTGCACAGACATAAATCAATAAACTGACATAAATAATTGCACAGACATAAATCAATCAACTGACATAAATCATTGCACAGACATAAATCAATAAACTGACATACACCATTGAACAGACATAAATCATTGCACAGGACATACATCATTGAACAGACATAAATTTGAACACACGTAAATTATGGAACAGACATAAATCATTGAACAGACATAAATCATTGCACAGACATAAATCATTGACAGACATACATCATTAACAGAACATAAATTATTGAACACACGTAAATTATTGAACACACGTAAATCATTGCACAGACATAAATCATTGCACAGACATACATCATTGAACAGACATAAATTATGAACACAACGTAAATTATTGAACACACGTAAATCAATTGAACAGACATACATCATTGAACAGACATAAATTATTGAACACACGTAAATTATTGAACACACGTAAATCATTGAACAGACATAAATCATTGCACAGACATAAATCATTGAACAGACAGAAATCATTGAACAGGCATAAATTATTGAACACACATAAATCATTGGCACAGACATAAATCAATCAACTGACATAAATCATTGCACAGAACATAAATCAATAAACTGACATACACCATTGAACAGACATAAATCAATCAACAGGCATAAATCATTGCACAGACATAAATTATTGAACAGACATAAATCATTAAACAGATATAAATCATTGAAGAGACATCAAACCGTTGAAGACACATGTCTCAGACTTGTACCTGTCGTACGCAGACATGAGCCAGTTGAGGGTCAGGCTGACACAACGGTCCACGCTGACCAGCTGGCCTCTGGGGCAGACGTTTGTTGAGCTGGGAGAAGGGCCGTGTACAGGAGGCCTCCAGCCGGGCCATGTCGATCTCACTGTTGGGCTCCAGGGTGTGCAGGCCGTTCTCTCGGAATGCTTCTATCATGTTCCAGATGTCAATCTGACACACTGCAAGCACATCATACAACAATCCATGAGACTTCCACTGACACACTGCATGCAAGTACACCACACAACATCCATGAGACTTCCATTAACACATTGCAAGCACATAACACAACATACCATGAGACTTCCATTAACACATTGCAAGCACATCACAACCCACATCCATGAGACTTCTACTAACACATTGCAAGCACATAACACAACATCCATGAGACTTCCATTAACACATTGCAAGCACATCACACCACATCCATGAGACTTCCACTGACACATTGCAAGCACATCACACCACATCCATGAGACTTCCACTAACACATTGCAAGCACATAACACAACATCCATGAGACTTCCATTAACACATTGCAAGCACATCACTTCACATCCATGAGACTTCCACTGACACATTGCAAGCACATCACACCACATCCATGAGAACTTCCAGTAACACATTGCAAGCACATAACACAACATCCATGAGACTTCCACTAACACATTGCAAGCACATCAAACCACATCCATGAGACTTCCATTAACACATTGCAAGCACATCACTTCAATCCATGAGACTTCCACTGACACATTGCAAGCACATCACACCACATCCATGAGACTTCCATTAACACATTGCAAGCACATCAAACCACATCCATGAGACTTCCATTAACACATTGCAAGCACATCACTTCACATCCATGAGACTTCCACTGACACATTGCAAGCACATCACACCACATCCATGAGACTTCCATTAACACATTGCAAGCACATCAAACCACATCCAAGAGACTTCCATTAACACATTGCAAGCACATCATACCACATCCATGAGACTTCCATTAACACATTGCAAGCACATCACACAACATCCATGAGACTTCCACTAACACATTGCAAGCACATCACACAACATCCATGAGACTTCCACTGACACATTGCAAGCACATCACACCACATCCATGAGACTTCCAGTAACACATTGCAAGCACATCACACAACATCCATGAGACTTCCACTAACACATTGCAAGCACATCAACCACATCCATGAGACTTCCATTAAACACATTGCAAGCACATCACTTCACATCCATGAGACTTCCACTGACACATTGCAAGCACATCACACCACATCCATGAGACTTCCATTAACACATTGCAAGCACATCAAACCACATCCATGAGACTTCCATTAACACATTGCAAGCACATCACTTCACATCCATGAGACTTCCACTGACACATTGCAAGCACATCACACCACATCCATGAGACTTCCATTAACACATTGCAGCACATCAAACCACATCCAAGAGACTTCCATTAACACATTGCAAGCACATCATACCACATCCATGAGACTTCCATTAACACATTGCAAGCACATCACACAACATCCATGAGACTTCCACTAACACATTGCAAGCACATCACACAACATCCATGAGACTTCCACTAACACATTGCAAGCACATCACACAACATCCATGAGACTTCCACTAACACATTGCAAGCACATCACACCACATCCATGAGACTTCCATTAACACATTGCAAGCACATCAAACCACATCCAAGAGACTTCCATTACACATTGCAAGCACATCACACAACATCCATGAGACTTCCACTAACACATTGCAAGCACATCACACAACATCCATGAGACTTCCACTGACACATTGCAAGCACATCACACCACATCCATGAGACTTCCACTAACACATTGCAAGCACATAACACAACATCCATGAGAACTTTCCACTGACACATTGCAAGCACATCACACAACATCCATGAGACTTCCACTAACACATTGCAAGCACATCACACAACATCCATGAGACTTCCACTAACACATTGCAAGCACATCACACAACATCCATGAGACTTCCACTAACACATTGCAAAGCACATCACACAACATCCATGAGACTTCCACTAACACATTGCAAGCACATCACACAACATCCATGAGACTTCCACTGACACATTGCAAGCACATCACACCACATCCATGAGACTTCAGTAACACATTGCAAGCACATCACACAACATCCATGAGACTTCCATTAACACATTGCAAGCACATCACACAACATCCATGAGACTTCCACTGACACATTGCAAGCACATCACACAACATCCATGAGACTTCCACTGACACATTGCAAGCACATCAACACACATCCATGAGACTTCCACTAAACACATTGCAAGGCACATCACACAACATCCATGATGACTTCCACTAACACATTGCAAGCACATCACACAACATCCCATGAGACTTCCACTAACACATTGCAAGCACATCACACAACATCCATGAGACTTCCACTAACACATTGCAAGCACATCACACAACATCCATGAGACTTCCACTGACACATTGAAAGCACATCACACAACATCCATGAGACTTCCACTAACACATTGGCAAGCACATAACACAACATCCATGAGACTTCCATTAACACATTACAAGCACATCACACAACATCCATGAGACTTCCATTAACACATTGCAAGCACATAACACAACATCCATGAGACTTCCATTAACCATTGCAAGCACATAACACAACATCCATGAGACTTCCATTAACACATTACAAGCACATCACACAACATCCATGAGACTTCCATTAACACATTGCAAGCACATAACACAACATCCATGAGACTTCCATTAACACATTGCAAGCACATCACACCACATCCATGAGACTTCCATTAACACATTGCAAGCACATCACACAACATCCATGAGACTTCCATTAACACATTGCAAGCACATCACACAACATCCATGAGACTTCCATTAACACATTACAAGCACATAACACAACATCCATGAGACTTCCACTAACACATTACAAGCACATAACACAACATCCATGAGACTTCCATTAACACATTGCAAGCACATCACACAACATCCATGAGACTTCCATTAACACATTACAAGCACATAACACAACATCCATGAGACTTCCACTAACACATTACAAGCACATAACACAACATCCATGAGACTTCCATTAACACATTGCAAGCACATAACACAACATCCATGAGACTTCCATTAACACATTGCAAGCACACCACACAACATCCATGAGACTTCCATTAACACATTGCAAGCACATAACACAACATCCATGAGACTTCCATTAACACATTGCAAGCACACCACACAACATCCATGAGACTTCCATTAACACATTGCAAGCACATAACACAACATCCATGAGACTTCCACTAACACATTGCAAGGACATCACACAACATCCATGAGACTTCCATTGACACATTGCAAGCACATAACACAACATCCATGAGACTTCCACTGAAGCACAAGAACCTGCTCTATCTGATTAACTGATGGATAAGAACCTACTTTATGTGTTTAACTACAAGATCAGAATCTACTTTATATGTTTGACTACGAGGGTAAGTTAATAAGTAAGTCACAAATAGCTGCAGAAAAATAACAAAATATGATAACAACTTGAAACCAGTTTATTTTCATACATACATTGTCCCATTATATCTCTACGTAATTTCCACCAACATTGATGCACTTATCCAATTGTTTTATCAGTCCTCCTAAACCGGCTGCATAGAATTGCGTGCCTTGTTTTCTAAACCATGTTTTCACTTCACATTCAACTTCGGCGTCACTCAGCAAATGTCTACCACCAAGGTGGGTTTTCAGTGGACTTAGCCCCTAGTGGTTTCCCGTAAAGCTGTGCATAGTTGAGTAGAAAAAGTTATGAGGATGAGTAAATAAGTAAGTCATGCAGTTCTGTGGGATGGCAGGTACATGAAATCAAGGCATGCAATTCTATGCAGCCGGTTTGGGAGGACCGATAAAATGATGGGATAAGTGCATCAATGTTGGTGGAAATTATGTTGAGAAATAAAGGGACAATGTATGTATAAAAATAAACTGGTTTCAAGTTGTTATTATAGTTAGTTATTTTTCTACAGCCATTTGTGACTTACTTATTAACTTACCCTCGTACAAGATGACAACCTACTTGGTGTGTTTAACTACAAAAAAAGAACTTATTCTGTCTGTTTAACTGATGGATGATAATCTACTCTATGTGTTTATCCATGTTCTTTATCATACAATGTGAATGTCACAACTAGTGCCATGCAGTGGTGCACTCACAGTGGGTCTGTTTCTGTATGAAGCGCAACTTGCAAGCCGTCCTGTACGTGGCAAAGATGATCACGTTGAAGTTCTGTGCCCCTGGGGAGATCATTGAGAGACTTACATTGATGACATAAACAAAGACTGCAAGAAACATACAAATGGCACTTGGTGTACAAATATGGAAAATCTGCTGTACTTGGTGTACAAATATGGACAATTTAAATCATATATTGTAAACACTGATACTTAGTGTACATACACAGACATAGACAAACTACAGTTACATTACATGTTGTACACATTGATGCTAGTTGTACAGACATGGACAATCTGTAGAGTTACATTACATGTTTGTACACATTGATGATAGTTGTACACGTAGTCAGGACACTTTGCGAAGACTTACCAGCAATGTCCAATCCATCAAGCTGTAAAAGGTCAACCATGTTTTTTTAAGTGACAAATGCCCAAAAGAGAAAAAAAATCAATCGGAAATGAATAAAAGCAAAATAATTAATGGAGAGATGGAAGGAGGGGGAGAGAGACGGGAGGCGAAAATAGGAGGGAAGAGAGAAATGGGAGGGTGAAAAAGAGGGGAGAGGGGGAGATAGGTGGAAAGGGACAAGGCAACTGATCTAGTATTGAAGTTCCAACAGCTGGACAGTTAGAGCATTGCTTTGCTCATTCTGCAGCTGGTCTTGTTCCAGATGTATTGATGTTACGTTTCTCTGGAGTAAACTAGGCAGGCCAAGAGAGGGATCATGCTGCATGGCAACACATGGTCTCTAGAAATGCAGACCAGATTTTGTGAGGATTTTATATCTGTTTTTGTAACTGAGGCAATGCCTGGCCGGGGGAGATATTAGAATATAGCAAGGGATGTAACTACATCATTTTTTAATAGAATGAAGATGTTCGGAGTTGTTTACCTTTAACTCTGGTTCATGAAATAAAAAAAAAGGCAAGGATATTATTTGACTGACAGAGAAGGCGAGGACCGGAGTGTGAGTCTGAAAGCTCTGTGGGCTCACTGCCTTCACAGATTATCATATGCGAAGATTCATATAAGTTTGCTGTTAACATGCCACTCCAACATACACCAAAATATATGAGGTGGCTTCAAATGGAAACTTTAAAAGTGTGATAGAAATTACAATGACCATGCCATTGTCTTGTAACCTGTCAATATTGTTTGTTAACTGTCAGGAGTGTTAAGCACGTGACAATACGGTGCAGACGAACACGGTGACGTCATAAGGGTAAGTTTAAAGATGGCCTCCCCACTTTTGACATGCACCAAAGAAGAGCAGTGTTCTGTTATCAGTTGTTTGATCAGTGAAGGGGGTGAAACCTATTAGCAATCATCAGCGAATGAAGGTCCAGTTTGGTCATACATGCCTATTAGTCCAGCAAATGTATGAGTGTGGTTGCAAGGGACATCTCTTGTGTATAACTGTGTGGTGGCTAACTAAGGTGGAAAGTGGAATCAATCAGCTTCACAGAACACAATCACAAGTGAGCAGAATGGACGTTGCAGCTAAAAACCTTCTTCAGCACCACGGTTTAATTAAGATCTTTTGAGGCCAAAGCAATTAATAGGTATTAGTGCTTCTGCATGAGTATATATCTAATTTAACAAATACACAATAATGAACAATAAATAACATTTTATTTTTCCCAATGAAACCAAATTTATAATTAGAAAATAATGTTTGTTTCCTAACACCTCCACTTTTCTATATACGAAAAGTGTGCTCATACGTTCTCTAATTGCAACATCCCTGATCAGACCTCAAACTGACCTCGTGTGACACGCGCTTAACTAACCTCACATGACACATCTGTTTAAATGACCTCACTTGACACATCTGCTTGTATACTTAGCAGAGATAAGGCATCCTGCCTACCTTGTTCAACAGCTGTTCTGTTCTATTGATTACTATACTTCAGCTGAGACCACGAGTGCCGGACCCAAAAATTTGTGACCATAAATGTCAACAACACACACAAACACACGTTCACACATAGGAAGACACACTCAACACTGTCTCCTACAATTTTTGTATCAACTTCAGCATGACTGGATCTTGTGTTTACATATTTTGTTGGATTGTGCTCATGTCACGTCTGTGAGTGAACCTGGTAACATTTGCTCACTGAGAGTTTAGTGTTCAAGTCCTGTAAGCAAACATCAACCACCTTCTGACAACACCGAGATCACCTTTCAATTTGAGTAGATAACGAAGTGGTATTATTTGGTTCATCACTTAGAAAGAGGGACGCTGAGGTGTTTCCAAGGCACCAGGGCCAGGTTCTATACTGGCCAAGACCTACTAGCACGTCCTAGTCATGCATCCTTGGCAACAGGACCCTTCGGGGTCCTGGCTAACATAGTAGGATCGCTGAGTCTTCCGAAGTCGGAGAGTGTCTGCCTGTACGGCGAGGAACCACCAGTCTGCACACCAATAAGCCACACATGGAACAACGGATACTCACGCAAACCTCAGGTCCGGTATGACATCACACTGATGTTGGACAACAGGATGTTTCATCCGACATACATGACTTCATGATGGAGTTCACAGCCAGCAAACACAAGCAAGCAAGCAAGCAAGCACTTAGAAAGGAAAACACCTCTATTTGTGTACACAGTTCCTCTTCTTCTCAACTGGGAATTCTTATTCGTCTGGTCATTCTCATGTCTCTATTTGTGTACCCTCCATGTGTCTTTATTTGTGCCAGCCCCAACTCATACTTTTCCCATAGATACTGACCTACCTACTCGACAACACTTATTTTGCTGTGGATTACACTTTCTTCACTGTGTCACTTCCTGTCAGTGTGGCTGCAGAGCCCATACCACAAAGTTTGATTTGTGTGCCCAATAATTTAGACGGCTCCATGATCCACAATAAAAGCTCAGTGACATATTTGTAGATTTTTTTTTCACGTTGTATCAGTGTCTGATTGTTCTGTGTGTACTGAGAATGGCTTTCTTGTCGCATCGTCCATTCTATCACTTGTGATTGTGTTGTTGTAAGGCTGACCAGCTGAGCTTTCCTACTTGCTTGATTTATTCATTCTATTTGTACAGCTGTGTTACAGGTCGACGGGTTTCAGTTCTTCCCATAAATATGACCACACGACTGCCCCCTAACTAACTCTCTGCCAGATTCATGTGGTGGTTTTCCTTGGCTGTGATATCAGCACACAAGAAAATGTTGGTAGTTTATGCACTGGTAGAGCGAGCAGCGGGTATTCCCGGATTTGTCCAACTGTCGAGTCGTGTGAGACTGTGCGAGCAGCGGTTATTCCCGGAGATGTCCAACTGTCAAGTCGTGTGAGACTGTGCGAGCAGTGGGCATTCCCAGAGATGTCCAACTGTCAGGTCTTGCGAGACTGTGCGAGCAGTGGGTCCCGGAGATGTCCAACTGTCGGGTCTTGTGAGACTGTGCGAGCAGTGGGTCCCGGAGATGTCCAACTGTCGGGTCTTGTGAGACGTGCTCAGTGTCAACTTAAGTCTGTTATACTGCCGATCTGTCGCTGTGAATCAACGTGAGGGGCGGGGTGGGGGTATTACAGAGAGAACACCTTCCTGGGGTTATTTATTTAGAGAATGCTACTGGGGAGGGAGAGGGAGTGGTCTTCCCAGTCATAGTGGACTTTCTCCGCTACAGCGCCTCTCCCTGACTTTCTCCGGATTCACTGCCACGAGCCGATTAACGGCCCAGTGCAAACTACTCTAAACTGTCAGAAGCCAATAAGTCGGCTTAGTATTGACTGTGCGTTATTTGTTTTATTTCTCTTATTTTTCGCAATTTTTAGTGCTTGGTAAATAAAAATGTAAACATAGAAAAGATATGCCCTTCGAACAATATCAGACAAGACGTGCAGAATAATCGTTTTTTAGACAAATCAATTGTGAAAGTGGTTTGTTGTTATTATTTTATAAATGGTTGCGCATTCTGGTTCCCTACCTCACATATGCACATTAAGTATCGTTTTAAACAATTTTATATTATAGTTATGCCCAGTAAAGGACGTACTGCACCGTAAAAAGGTCTCTCATTTGAAACCACTGGACACGAGGTTGCAAGTATCTCAAATTTGAGCAGAATGTTTAGTTAAATTGTGGTTACTTTTAGGATGTTCTCAATTTTGTGTGAAAATGATATGCTTCAAAATATGTAGATAAACTTATTTGTGTAATGGATTTAAGGAGCAATGCTTATGATACTGGTAAAGAAAAGTGGTGTGTTTATCATTATTCAATAAATTAAACAGGATTATTTTCAGAGGATCAGAAATAACGCCTTGGTAAGTGCACATTGTTTTATAATTTTCATCTCTTTAATTTCAAACGATTTTACAAATTATATTATTAGTTTTATTATATTTCTAACCTGTAGCAATAGTAGCAATACTAACATGTTCCTCTCCTTGAATTTGATATATAATACAATATATCTGCTACCTTTTTAACCATTTTCACAACATTATTGTGACACACCTCTACTTCCCATTTTCTGCCATTGGGTTCAGGACCCAATTTTTGTTTGGCAGTGAATCAGTTAAAGAACTTTGTGAAAGATTCTAAACTGATACCACGTGTTTAATGTTGTTATTCAGTTAAAATAAATTATTTCGCAGGCGGTCATAATGAAAAAAACAAAACCTAACAGTGAAAGTTCCATCATCATATGAGGGCACATGTCAAATTATGCTTGCTCTAATGGCCACACTGTGCCCCAAAGTTTGCTTTGCAGCCTCCACAAATAAGCTTAGCAGTATTGTAAATAACAATAAACAGAATAGTGTATATATTAATTGTCAATCTGTTGAGAACAAATCTCCTAAGTGTTTTCCTGGATTTTAAATCAATTTGTGAGAAGAAGACATGCTTCAAAATATGCAATTACATATTATTTTTGGATGGATTAATGAGCAATGCTAATGATATTGGTGAAGAAAAATGGTGTGTTCATCATTATTCAGTCAATTTAACACAATTATCTTCAAAGGATGAAAAATAACGCCTTGGTAAATGGAAATATTTAATAATTGTCACCACTTTAATTTAAATTGTTTAGTTTAGTTTAGTTTACGGATCAACATCTCAGCACATGGGTTTAACCCATAAGTGCTCCGTTCTACTCCTAACTCAAACCTGAGTCTGGAGAATCTCAGCTCAGTGCACAAACTACGTAGCACTGGCGAGGATCCTGAAATATTTTGGGTAGATTTTCAACTGTCAAGGGATTTTTTTATGGGCGCAACAATACACGCGGGCGCCCTATCTCACCACCCAGACACCAGGGCAAATGTTTGTTGCTAGAAGTCCAGGTGAAAAACTCCCGGCCCTCACCGGGGCTTGAACCCGGGACTTCCAGCACTCAAGGCAGCCACCATACCTCGAGACTACTCAGCCCCAAATTGTTATTACAAAACATATCATTATTGTTATAATATTTCTAACCTCTCACATATTAGCAATGATGAACACTGAAAAACGAGAGTAGAGTCTTGTTAACCACATAATTATCAAGACTGGCACGTTCATTGAACCAACTACTTTAATTTGTATATAATACATATATCCGCTACCGTTTTATAATCACTTTTACATCATTGTGACACACCCCTACTTCCTATTTTGTGCCATGAATTTTGTTTGGTCAAAACCCACTTTTTTGTTTGCAGTCAATCAGCTATAGCGGACTTTCCCAGTTATCGCGACAGTCCCGGCATTTCCCAGTTAAGAAATGGGTTGAGTATCCTGCAGGCATGGGTTGAGAAATGGCTGAGTATCCTGCAGGCACGGGTTGAGAAATGGTTGAAAATTTAGCAGGTTGGACTGTGAATGAGTGAAGAATTGAACACGCATGGTTGAGAAGTTGAGCATATAGAATTGTACAATGGTTGAGAAGTGAGCATATAGAATTGTACATGGTTGAGAGTGAGCATACATAGTTGAGGGGTCGTTGCGAGTTGAGCATACACAATTGAAAAATATTGAGAAGTGAGCTGGTTGGATTGAGAAATAGTGAGAGTTGAGTAGTTTGGATTGATAACTAGTGAGAGTTGAGTAGTTTGGATTGAGAAATGGTTGAGGGTTGAGGAGGCTGGGTTGAGGAAAGGGTGAAGAGGTTAAGCAGGACAGGTATGAGACTTGAGTCAGCAGAATTGATCAATAGTTGACAGTCAAGCGGCTAACATTTGCAACAGGTTTCACGAAAGCTCCAGCAGAACTCTAGCGGCTTCGTCACGACTGTTGTCATCATGTTTCCCGCCATAATTACACCAAGCCTGTCTGTCGTTTCAGACAACCCCGCCTGTCATTGATTCAGCTATGGCTGGGTGATCTGTGTAGTCAGTAATCAGTGTAGTCAGTAATCAGTGTAGTCAGTAATCAGTGTAGTCGTGCCTCCATATTTTGCAGAATATTTTTGCAGGTGACTCACCGGAGATATTGCTCTAATGATGTGCCAACTCGGTTGCTGTTTTACTTCTTTCAGATGGGGATAATTGGTACATGTCTCCGACCTTCTGCTGTTCTTGTGGCAGATTTGTCTCGTGATTATTCCTTTCCGCAGCCCAGTATCAATAATACTTGATGTTGGGAATGTTGATCTTATTTCAGTTTCAAGTTGAAACATCATGATCATCTGGCCCAGACATGGAAACTTATGTTCTTGTTTAATGTTCTTACCTCGGGTGTTTAACTTCTGGGTTTGGGGGTTCTGAACTGAAATGCTACATAAAAGGTCTAGGATATTATGAACCAAGCTGCAGGCGATTTGGAAGCAGACCCCTTGCACTGCTTTTTATACAATGGTATGAGTGCTGGTCGTTCAGAAAGCAATGACAAACCACTGAACGTAAACTTGTCAGAAATCTCAAACAGCCCCCACACCCACACACACACCCACCTCACCCACCCACCCACACACACACACACACACACACACACACACACACACACCACACACACACACACACACACACACACACACACACAACACACACACTGACACCACACATAGACTAAACAGAAGGAAAACACTGACATCCTACAAGATCTGAACATGAAGAGAACACTGACATCCTACAAGATCTGAACATGAAGAGAACACTGACATCCTTCAAGATCTGAACATGAAGAGAACACTGACATCCTACAAGATCTGGACATGAAGAGAACACTGACATCCTACAAGATCTGGACATGAGAGAACACTGACATCCTGCAAGATCTGAACATGAAGAGAACACTGACATCCTACAAGATCTGAACATGAAGAGAACACTGACATCCTACAAGATCTGGACATGAAGAGAACACTGACATCCTACAAGATCTGGACATGAAGAGAACACTGACATCCTACAAGATCTGGACATGAAGAGAACACTGACATCCTGCAAGATCTGAACATGAAGAGAACACTGACAATCCTACAAGATCTGAACATGAAGAGAACACTGACATCCTACAAGATCTGAACATGAGAGAAAAACAGCGTCGACCTGCAGGAAGATAGACACTGGACATTGCGGAAAGCTGGGCATGGGGGCTGGTAGGAGCGGGAAAAACTGTCCATGGATGGTCCAGCGCGCCATGAGACATCCACGTTCTGTATCTGACTTGCTGCACGAGGTGATGTGCTGGGTGTTTGTGTCCTGGTTTATCATCACCATCATCCTCATCCTCATGAACCATCATCCCATCATCATCATGTTCTCACTAGCATTTATCGTTGTTTAGACGTGACCATGATTGTGCCGAGGCAGTTGTTATATGGCGTGTATCATCCTTGTGCTGGCTCTCTCCTGAGCCATGATGTTGTCTTCCTTTGCCTCTCCTTCAGTGTGTCACGAACATGGTCCAGTTTCATCTTTCTGATGTGTGTGAGCATGTGGTCTTTGTGTCCTAGCCTCTTTCTGATGTTTGTGATCAGTTGTATGTGTGTCCTAGCCTCTTTCAACAATTCATTGTACATGAAAGAGAATACATGAAAGAGAATGATACAAGACAAGCCTTGCCTACACATATGAGAGCTGACACACGTGAGGGCATAAAAATAGAAAGAGAAATGGTCACATAACAACGTACTCATCTCGACATCAGCTGCCGTAACTGAGCCTTGGCCTTCGGAACAGGACATGTCATCTCCACTGACTATCGTTGACACTAATGTCCTCCTGCGCTCAGGTAGCCTGTGGGTGATGACAAGGCAACATTATCCAAACAGCGACATGGGGACAACAATACAACGATATAGACATGGAGACAGGTACAGCAAAATGGGAACAACAACCACACTACAGAATTGAAGACAGGTACAGCGACATGGGGAAAACCACACTACAGAATTGAAGACATGTACAGCGACATGGGGACGACAATAACAACGATATAGACATGGAGACAGGTACAGCGAAATGGGAACAACAACAACACTACAGAATTGAAGATATGTACAGCGACATGGGGAAAACCACACTACAGAATTGAAGACAGGTACAGCGACATAGGGATGACAATAACAACGATATAGACATGGAGGCAGGTACAGCAAAATGGGAACAACAACAACACTACAGAATTGAAGACATGTACAGCGACATGGGGACAACCACACTACAGAATTGAAGACAGGTACAGCGACATGGGGATGACAATAACAATGATATGGACATGGAGACAGGTACAGCGAAATGGGAACAACAACAACACTACAGAATTGAAGATAGGTACAGCGACATGTGGACAACCACACTACAGAACTGAAGACAAGTACGGTGACATGCGTACAACCACAGTACAGAACTGAAGACAGGTACAGCGACATGGGACAGCTAAACTACAGAACTGAAAACAGGTACAGCGACATGGGACAGCTAAACTATAGAACTGAAGACAGGTACAGCGACATTGGGACAACAACAACGATATAGAACTGAATTCAGGTACAGTGACATGGGTACAACCACACTATATAACTGAAGACAGGTACAACAGTACGTTTAGCTCAACATACAAATGATCACCAGCATCAAGTGTCTTGCTGACTGGCGTGGCCAAACACACTTCTTGCGATCTCCAACAGCAGGTGTCATTTCATGCGCTGACACCCTCCGATCTCCAACAGCAGGTGCCATTTCACACGCTGACACCCTCTGATCTCCAACAGCAGGTGTCATTTCATGCGCTGACACCCTCCGATCTCCAACAGCAGGTGTCATTTCATACCGCTGACACCCTCCTGTGACCTGAGTCAAGGACTGCAGAATTGGTTTCTCGCTAACTTACCCCGTGCCTTGAGTCAAGACTGCAGAATTGTTTCTCGCTAACTTACCCCATGCCCTGAGTCAAGACTACAGAATTGTTTCTCGCTAACTTACCCCATGCCCTGAGTCAAGACTACAGAATTATTTCTCGCTAACTTACCCCGTGCCCTGAGTCAAGACTACAGAATTGTTTCTCGCTAACTTACCCCATGCCATGAGTCAAGACTACAGAATTGTTTCTCGCTAACTTACCCCATGCCGTGAGTCAAGACTATAGAATTATTTCTCGCTAACTTACCCCATGCCCTGAGTCAAGACTACAGAATTATTTCTCGCTAACTTACCCCATTTCTCGTACATCCGAAATATACGAGGGGTCTTCAAATGAAAACCGTAAAAGTGTGATAGAAATTACAATAACCATGCCATTGTCTCATGTCATCTTATTCGTCTTGTACCTTGCGGTGTCGTGGTGAAGTATAAACAGTGATAGAGTACCCGCTTATGAGCTTCATGTATCGTGATTCCCATGGACTCTGCTATTCCCTCTGTCCATCGTTTATGTGGTCGGTCTATTCCTCTGCTTCCATCTGGTCTGTACATCATTGCTTGTTGTGGTATACTGTTAGTTGGTAATCTAGTTACATGGCCAAACCATTTGACTTGTTGCCTTCTAATAAAAATCTAGCACTGCTATAACCCCCACTTTAGTCCTGGTTTCTTCATTTCTGATCTTTCTTCTCTCTTCTTGATACATTGAGTATTCTTCTCAGGAATCTCATTTTTGTTGTGATTTGTATTTCCCCTTTCACCCCCCCCCCCCCCCCCCCCCCCCCCCCCCCCCCGTCATTGTCATGGTTTGGCATTAGTAGCATAGAGTTGGTAGGAAGATAGTGGTGTAGAGTGCTTTCATAATAATTATTGATACGTGTTTTGTTCTTTAGTATTGGTGTCATTTGTCCAATGAGTTGGTTTGCCGTATTGCATCTATTTTCGATCTCGTCTTCTGATTTGCCATAGTCTTGTAACCTGTCAATATTGTGGTAAGGATGTCAAGAGCATTAAGTACGTGACATCACAGTGGAGACGAATACAGTGACATCATAAGGACAGCTTAAATATGGCCGCCCCACTTTTGACATGCACCACAAAGTAGCAGCATTCTGTTATCCGTCGTATGATCAGTGAAGGGGTGAAACCTATAGAAATGTGTCGGCGAATGAAGGTCCAGTATGGTGATGCATGCCTGTCAGTACAGCAAGTGTATGGGTGGTGTAGGAAGTTTAAAAACGGCGTGACTTCTGTTTCTATCTTGGACAATCCGTTTCTGTCTCGGACAATCCGTTTCTATCTTGGACAGTCCGTTTCTATCTTGGACAGTCCGTTTCTATCTTGGACTGACCGTTTCTATCTTGGCCAGTCCGTTTCTGTCTCGGAAAATTCGTTTCTCTCTTGGACAGTCCGTTTCTATCTTGGACTGACCGTTTCTATCTTGGACTGACCGTTTCTATCTTGGACAGTCCGTTTCTATCTTGGACTGACCGTTTCTATCTTGGACAGTCCGTTTCTATCTTGGACAGTCCGTTTCTATCTTGGACTGACCGTTTCTATCTTGGACTGACCGTTTCTATCTTGGCCAGTCCGTTTCTGTCTCGGACAATTCGTTTCTATCTTGAACAGTCCGTTTCTATCTTGGACTGACCGTTTCTATCTTGGACTGACCGTTTCTATCTTGGACAGTCCGTTTATATCTTGGACAGTCCGTTTCTATCTTGGACAGTCCGTTTCTATCTTGGACTGACCGTTTCTATCTTGGACTGACCGTTTCTATCTTGGACAGTCCGTTTCTATCTTGGACAGTCCATTTTTATCTTGGACAGTCCATTTTTATCTTGGACAGTCTGTTTCTATCTTGGACAATTCATTTCTATCTTGGCTAGTCCGTTTCTATCTTGGACTGTCCGTTTCTATCTTGGACTGTCCGTTTCTATCTTGGACTGTCCGTTTCTATCTTGGACTGTCCGTTTCTATCTTGGACTGACCGTTTCTATCTTGGACTGACCGTTTCTATCTTGGACTGACCGTTTCTATCTTGGACAGTCTGTTTCTATCTTGGACTGACCGTTTCTATCTTGGACAGTCCGTTTCTATCTTGGTCTGTCCGTTTCTATCTTGGCCAGTCCATTTTTATCTTGGACAGTCCGTTTCTGTCTCGGATAATTCGTTTCTATCTTGGACTGTCCGTTTCTATCTTGGACAGTCCGTTTCTATCTTGGACTAACCGTTTCTATCTTGGACTGACCGTTTCTATCTTGGACAGTCCGTTTCTATCTTGGACAGTCCGTTTCTATCTTGGACAGTCCGTTTCTATCTTGGACTGACCGTTTCTATCTTGGACTGACCGTTTCTATCTTGGACAGTCCGTTTCTATCTTGGTCTGTCCGTTTCTATCTTGGACAGTCCATTTTTATCTTGGACAGTCCGTTTCTATCTTGGACAATTCGTTTCTATCTTGGCCAGTCCGTTTCTATCTTGGACTGTCCGTTTCTATCTAGGACAGTCCGTTTCTATCTTGGTCTGTCCGTTTCTATCTTTGCCAGTCCATTTTTATCTTGGACAGTCCGTTTCTATCTTGGACAATTCGTTTCTATCTTGGACAGTCTATTTCTATCTTGGACAGTCCGTTTCTATCTTGGACAGTCCGTTTCTATCTAGGGCAGTCCGTTTCTATCTTGGACTGGCCGTTTCTATCTTGGACTGACCGTTTCTATCTTGGACAGTCCGTTTCTATCTTGGACAGTCCGTTTCTATCTTGGACAATTCGTTTCTATCTTGGCCAGTCCGTTTCTATCTTGGCCAGTCCGTTTCTATCTTGGACAGTCCGTTTCTGTCTTGGACAGTCCATTTTTATCTTGGACAGTCCGTTTCTATCTTGGACTGTCCGTTTCTATCTTGGCGAGTCCATTTCTGTCTTGGACAGTCCATTTCTATCTTGGCCAGTCCATTTTTATCTTGGACAGTCCGTTTCTATTTTGGACTGTCCGTTTCTAGCTTTGGTAATTCACTTCTAGCTGGACAAAGGTTCGTGTCTGAATGTAGGCGTGGATCTGATGTCAGAAAACAGAAACCCCTGGACGTTACACATAATACAGTAATTGTCAATGTCACATGGTCATGTTAAAGCCCAGGGGGAACCATCACATGAATTATCAACCAACACATGTGTGGGTAGACACAAATCTAGACGTGTAACATTAGACAATACATTCACTGATTCAGTGCTGATCAAACCACAGTAGGTTTCCATCAAATACGGTGCCCAATCAAATAAATAACTATTGTCATGTAAATTGTCATTCACTGGCATTACAGTTGTGGAAGATACCAAAACAAATAATATGACGCTAGTATGGCGATATATCGTCCTTTTGTCCAAATGAGAGCTCAAATGTGACGGTATAGTATCCTTCAGTGCTGAATCAGTTTAACATGTGGATGTCCTTGTAGTCCGGGTCACGAATGTTGTAGACCTGGCCGCGAATGTTGTAAACCTGACCACAAATGTTGTAGACCTGGCCACAAATGTTGTAGACCTGGCCACGAATGATGTAGACTTGGCCACAGATGTTGTAGACCTGGCCACAAATGTTGTAGACCTGGCCACAAATGTTGTAGATCTGATCATGAATGTTGTAGACTTGGCCATGAATGTTGTAGACCTGGCCACAAATGTTGAAGACCTTGTCACGAATGTTGTAGATCTGGTAATGAATGTTGTAGACCTGGCCATGAATGTTGTAGATCTAGTCACAAATGTTGCAGACGTGGTCACGAATGTTGCAAATCTGGCAATGAATGTTCTAGATCTGGTCATGAATGTTGTAGACCTGGCCACGAAAGTTGTAAACCTGGCCACAAATGTTGTAGACCTGGCCATGAATGTTGTAGATCTAGTCACAAATGTTGTAGACCTGGTCGCGAATGTTTCAGACCTGGCAATGAATGTTCTAGATCTGGCCATGAATGTTGTAGACCTGGTCTGTCACTGGGTGAGAGAGAGCAAGAAGAGTCGACAATGAGAGAGAGAGAGAGAGAAAGAGAGAGAGAGACAGAGAGAGAGAGAGAGAGACAGAGAGATAGAGAGAGATAGAGAGAGAGAGAGAGAGAGAGAGAGAGAGGTGTGAATGTGTTGTGTGTGCGTATGTCAGTGTATGTGTTGTGTATATATGTAAGAGAGAGAGAGAGAGAGAGAGAGAGAGAGAGAGAGAGAGAAAGAGAGAGTGTGTGTGTGTGTGTGTGGGTGTGTGTGTGTGTGTGATATTACCTCTGTCCTGTAGCTCCTTGTTGATGTCACTGATGACATTAGCGAACCGGAACTGGTTGACATCTAGCGTCTCCATCCCCGCAACCCTCTGCCACCTCCGCTGGTAGAGACACGCCCGTCAGTACAGCTAGGATGTCCAGACCCTGCCAGACCAGCTTCCCATGAATCCTGGCTGCCAGCGTTTGCTCATAGTGGATTCTGGGATAAAAACATAGTGGATTCTGAGATAGACGTTTAGTGAATTCTGGAATAGAAACACTCTATGCTTATAGTGAATTCTGGGATAGAAACAATCTGTGCTCATAGTGAATTCTGGGATAGAAACAATCTGTGCTCATAGTGAATTCTGGAATAGAAACAATCTGTGCTCATAGTGAATTCTGGGATAGAAACAATCTGTGCTCATAGTGAATTCTGGGATAGAAACAATCTATGCTCATAGTGAATTCTGGGATAGAAACAAACAATCTGTTAAACCAGATGTGTCATCAACCTACAGCACGCGTAGCAAGCGAGGCACGTGGGAACATGTGAATTGGCCCGCTGAATGAACTGAATATAATTCCTTGTGTTTTATATTCCTTGAAAAGAAAACCTGTGAGACATTCCAGGTCAGATTGTGCTATCCGATATAAACTAAACAAACATGTGTAGGGCAACAAGGATTGACCTTGACCAAGTTCTATTTTCGTCCTATCATTTCCCCCTCTCCCGACTAACTTCACCTCCAACTCTATAGTTCTACCGGATCTCGCGTACTCCCGCCAGTAAAGTCCGTTGACCGTTGAACTTACGCTCGTGTCAAGCCTTTTGAACAAACGGATGTGGGTGGATTTAGTCACCCTAAACATCATGCAGTTTCTCTTTGATGTGAAAGTATTAGATATAGGTGAAGTCTGGGATATAGATGAAGTCTGGGATGTAGGTGAAATCTGGGATAGCGGTGAAGTCTGGGATATAGGTAAAGTCTGGGATATAAGTAAATCCTGTACAATCACCATTTGATTGGCACAGTTAGTGGCTAGGAGCTGGTGGATGTACAACAGAGCAGATCGCCGTGTCTGTGGGTGTGTGCAGAGTGGGTGATGATAAACTCACCCAACAGAGCAGATCGCCGTGTCTGTGGGTGTGTGCAGAGTGGGTGATGATAAACTCACCCAACAGAGCAGATCGCCGTGTCTGTGGTGTGTGCAGAGTGGGTGATGATAAACTCACCCAACAGAGCAGATCGCCGTGTCTGTGGGTGTGTGCAGAGTGGGTGATGATAAACTCACCCAACAGAGCAGATCGCCGTGTCTGTGGGTGTGTGCAGAGTGGGTGATGATAAACTCACCCAACAGAGCAGATCGCCGTGTCTGTGGGTGTGTGCAGAGTGGGTGATGATAAACTCACCCAACAGAGCAGATCGCCGTGTCTGTGGGTGTGTGCAGAGTGGGTGATGATAAACTCACCCAACAGAGCAGATCGCCGTGTCTGTGGGTGTGTGCAGAGTGGGTGATGATAAACTCACCCAACAGAGCAGATCGCCGTGTCTGTGGGTGTGTGCAGAGTGGGTGATGATAAACTCACCCAACAGAGCAGATCGCCGTGTCTGTGGGTGTGTGCAGAGTGGGTGATGATAAACTCACCCAACAGAGCAGATCGCCGTGTCTGTGGGTGTGTGCAGAGTGGGTGATGATAAACTCACCCAACAGAGCAGATCGCCGTGTCTGTGGGTGTGTGCAGAGTGGGTGATGATAAACTCACCCAACAGAGCAGATCCCCGTGTCTGTGGGTGTGTGCAGAGTGGGTGATGATAAACTCACCCAACAGAGCAGATCCCCGTGTCTGTGGGTGTGTGCAGAGTGGGTGATGATAAACTCACCCAACAGAGCAGATCGCCGTGTCTGTGGGTGTGTGCAGAGTGGGTGATGATAAACTCACCCAACAGAGCAGATCCCCGTGTCTGTGGGTGTGTGCAGAGTGGGTGATGATAAACTCACCCAACGAGCAGATCGCCGTGTCTGTGGGTGTGTGCAGAGTGGGTGATGATAAACTCACCCAACAGAGCAGATCGCCGTGTCTGTGGGTGTGTGCAGAGTGGGTGATGATAAACTCACCCAACAGAGCAGATCCCCGTGTCTGTGGGTGTGTGCAGAGTGGGTGATGATAAACTCACCCAACGAGCAGATCGCCGTGTCTGTGGGTGTGTGCAGAGTGGGTGATGATAAACTCACCCAACAGAGCAGATCGCCGTGTCTGTGGGTGTGTGCAGAGTGGGTGATGATAAAACTCACCCAACAGAGCAGATCGCCGTGTCTGTGGGTGTGTGCAGAGTGGGTGATGATAAACTCACCCAACAGAGCAGATCCCCGTGTCTGTGGGTGTGTGCAGAGTGGGTGATGATAAACTCACCCAACAGAGCAGATCGCCGTGTCTGTGGGTGTGTGCAGAGTGGGTGATGATAAACTCACCCAACAGAGCAGATCCCCGTGTCTGTGGGTGTGTGCAGAGTGGGTGATGATAAACACACCCAACAGATCACTCTTCACAAACCTGTTCACCGTGTACTGATGGCAGGAAAGAGCAACAACGGTGGCTGCTGCAGGATCTGACAATACTGGATGATAACAGACAGGAACGTCTTACCGCTACCAAACAACGAGAGAGAGAGAGAGAGAGAGAGAGAGAGAGAGAGAGAGAGAGAGAGAGAGAGAGAGAGAGAGAGAGAGAGAGAGAGAGAGAGAGAGAGAGAGAGATAACAAACACAGACACAGTGTAATTCCTTACCACCAACTTAAACCCGGTTAACAGAAACCACAGCGAGGAAAATAACAATATTAACAATACTAACTGAAAGCAAACTAAAACTGTAAACAAAATGTCTGGGTATCGAATATTAGCAGGACATGTCATTGCCTACTGGGGAAGAATGCAAATGGCCTATCACTATCCTCCACAACAGGCAACGGTCGGCTAATCTTCGATGCCCACACTTGGTTGTTTACATTTTGGGTTTTGTGTTTATGATCTAGTTTCAGCTCGTTTAGATATTTTTCTTTATGTGTTGTTCCTGAAGAAGAGACCTAAGGTCAAAACGTTAATTTACTATTAATAACATTGTTATTTTCTCCATTGTGATTTCTTTTAACCGGTTTTAGTCCATTGTGGGGTGTTTGTACTGATACGTGTTTGTTCTCTCTCTCTCTCTCTCTCTCTCTCTCTCTCTCTCTCTCTCTCTCTCTCTCTCTCTCTCTCTCTCTCTCTCTCTCTCTCTCTCTCTTATCAGTGGAATTGTCAACTTCAACAGCTAATGCAATACAATCCTGCAGATCTGCACCAAGCTTTAATGATGTCACTCCATCACAGACATTTTCCTATACCCTCTAATAGTCGTAACTACCACTAAATAAAGTTTCAAAACCTCTGAAATTTTTCTACCACAAGCGACATCATCTTTTCATTGTGTAATGTTCGCCAATCACGATCAGTGGCTAAACAAAGATGGTCTACATATAGGCCATCCCAACATCTATCATTTGCTCAATAAATTACCTGAGCTTTCAGTAATACTGTGCAAACAGTTCCATGTGTTTGGAATCACAGAAAGTCGTCTCAACGACAAAATAACCGACTCTGAAATCTCTCTTAAGGGGTTTAAAGTAATTCGAAGAGACGCAAATCAAAAATTAGAGACAGGTATTGCTGTATACATTTCAAATTCTCTCAACTGTTCCCGTAGAAGTGATCTCGAGATAGAAGAGATAGAATGTGTTTGGTTAGAGGTGAAGCCAGTCAGCCAGCAACCGTTTCTCATTGGATACCTATATCGAAATCCCTGTGCTGGGTATAGTTGGTATGACTGTTTCACTACAATGATGGATAGGGTGTTTACAGCAGGTAGAGAAGTCATGATATTAGGTGACTTTAACATAGATATTACTAAATCCAACCAGACATGGGAAGATATCATTATATCTTACAATTTCAAACAACTAATAAATCGTCCCACAAGAGTTACAGACACCTCCTCAACTATAATTGATCATATATATGTAACTTGTCCAGTTAATATTACCGAATGTTCTGTTCCTGTTAGTGCAGTTAGTGACCATTACCAAATATGTTGTACATGGTCGAAAATTGGGTTCAAAACTCCTAAAAATAAACATTGAAGCATCAAATTTAGAAACTTTAAAGCTCTCAACCAAAATTTATTTTTAGACGACTTAAAAAATGCAGCCCTTGAACATGTTTACCAACTTCCTGATCCGGATGATGCACTAGCTTACTGGACAAAGGCAGTATACAATGTATTTGATAAACATGTGCCAGTCAAAGAATTTCTAGTCAAGAATCAACATAAGTCCCCGTGGGTCACTAGCGAAGTTCTCGAAATCATGAGAGAACGAGATACAGCACACAAAAATAAAGATTTTATCAATTACCGCAGACTAAGAAATAAAGTTAAATATGAAATTCGTAGGATAAAGAAAGATCATTTCAAAAATTTAATTGTAGATAAATCAAATAATACAAATATATGGAAGGCTATTAACTCGCTAACCAACAAGAAACACACTTCAGAGTCAGCAATACCAAACTCTATAACATGCGAGGATTTCAGTTACTTCTTTCAATCAGAAATAGAGAATCTAAAGTCCTCAATACCAGACTCAGTATGTAATTTAAGTTCACTGTCATCATTCTGTGAAGGGAAGTGCTCTAGAAATATTCCCTCTGAGATTCCCTTGATGTCTGTTGCAGAAGTATATAAATATATCTCAAATCTCAAAGCAATAAATTCAGAAGGCCTAGATGGTATCAGTAATAGAATTCTTCGGTGTGCTGCACCTATTATTAGTGAGTCCTTAACGTTCATATATAACCAGTGCCTATCCAAAAACTACTTTCCATCTGCCTTTAAAGTTGCTAAAGTGTATCCTCTACTTAAAAATGGCTCAACTGATATTAGCGTCTTGGGTAATTATAGACCTATTTCCTTACTATCGTCGCTATCAAAGCCATTAGAAAAACACATGCATAAAATAACACTACATCATTTAATTAACAACGATCTAATAATTGACAGTCAATCTGTGTTTCGACCTAAATATTCTTGCTATAGTGCCCTTACAAAAATGACCGATAACTGGCATCTTTGTATAAACAATGGCAACATCTGTGGAGCAGTATTTGTAGACTTTAAAAAGGCCTTTGATATGGTAGATCATGATATTTTAATTAGAAAATTAAAACACATGAAGACTAGCACCAATATGGTGAACCTAATTACGTCATTTTTATCAGACAGACAACAAGTAGTGTCCTTCAATAACTGTCTATCAAGACCCACACAACTTAATTTTGGGGTGCCTCAGGGCTCAATACTAGGTCCGCTGCTTTTTGCAGTGTATATTAACGATCTTCCTTTATACCTCAATACTTCGTGTGATCTATTTGCGGACGACTGCACTATTTACACAAGTCAAGAGAGCCTTTGTGACTTAGAGAGCTCTTTACAAAACGATCTTGACAACCTTAGTAGATGGAGCAATGAAAATCGCATGTTAATTAACATCGACAAAACTAAATCCATGCTAATAACGACCAGACAAAAACTACAGACGCTAGCCATAACTGGGACACCGCTCGAGCTCCACGTGGACACGTTACCTATAATTAATGTAAATGAACATAAAACATTAGGTCTTTTAATTGACAGACATTTAAACTGGAGCCCTCATGTTCACGCCCTTACCAAGAGAATAGTACAAAAAGTTTACCAACTTGCTAAAATTCAACACTTTTTGGATGAAAGCACACGTAAAATATTCTATGCATCCTATATCCAATCACCTCTCGATTATTGTTCCACAGTCTGGGATGGCTGCCCTAAATCTAATATGAAACGATTGTGTTCGCTTCAAAACCGCGCTATACGTCTAGTTTCTAGCATAAAGCACGTTGAAAGTAATAAATTATACAGCCATCTAAGACTTCTACCACTTCAAAAGCGCTTCCTTTTTAACAAAGCCAAATTAGTGAATAAAATTATATCTGAAAATACGCCAGAGTATCTTCTACCGCTAATTCAATCTAATGCAATGAACAGTAAGCGCTTAAATTTATTACAGCTTCCTAAGCCTAGATTGGACTTATACAAAACTTGTTTCGCATATTCTGGTGCTCACTTGTGGAATAGCCTTCAACCAGAACTGAAAAGACCAATGAGTCCCTACACATTCAACCGAAAACTCTTTCAATACTTACTTCATACCGACTATATGCCTCCATAAGTCACCTACTAGTATCATTTTTCCACTATCATTCTTCACTGTATGTGTGTGAACGAGACAGTGGGTGAGAGAGTGAGTGAGAAAGAGTGTGAGTGGAAGAATTAGTATGAGTGAGAGTGAGAGAGTATGCATGCGCATGTGCCTGAGTGAGTGTAAAAGTGAGTGAGTGTGTGGACATATGTGTGAGAGATTTAGTTAGAGAATGAGTGAATCTGAGAGAGTGGGTGTGTTGTGTGTCTGCCTGTCTGTGTGATAGAGTGTGAAAGTTAGTGAGTGAGTGTGAGTTAGAGAGTCATCGAGTAAATGAGTGAGTAAGGGAGCGTGAGTGAGTGAGAGAGAATTTGTAGGTATGCGTGTATGTGCACGAATGAGTGAGTGTGAGAGCGAGTGAGTGTGTAACAGAGAGAGCGTGGTTGAATGAGAGAGTGCATGAGAAAGTGTGATGTATGTGTGTGCATGTCTGGATGTGTGTATGGGTGTATATGTGTGTACATGTGTGCATCTGTGTGTGACTCTGTGTGTATGTCTGTACGTGTGTTAAGGTGTGCGTTCATGTGTTTATATGCGTTTATATGCGTGTGTGTATGTGTGTATGGACGAGTGTGTGTGTGTGTGCTCGTGTATGTATTGTATATCTTTGTATGTGTATGTGTAAGTGTGCATGCATGCAGTGTATGCGAGGGAGTGTATATTCGGGTGTTATGTGAGTACGTGTGAGTAAGTATATGGATGTGTGCAGGTGTGTGTATTGCGTTGGTATGATGTGTGTGTGTGTACATGTGAGTGAGAGACAAGAGAGAGAGAGAGAGAGAGAGAGAGAGAGAGAGAGAGAGAGAGAGAGAGAGAGAGAGAGGAGAGAGAGAGAGAGAGAGAGTTGAGGGCATGCATGTCATCTAACATGCTGATCCATATGTTTTGTGTATTCTCATTTTTTTTTCATATTATCATTTTGATGCACTTGATTTTAACATGCATAAAATTAAT
The DNA here is from genome assembly GCA_014155875.1 of Cepaea nemoralis. NCBI lineage: Eukaryota > Metazoa > Mollusca > Gastropoda > Stylommatophora > Helicidae > Cepaea > Cepaea nemoralis. The sequence goes on along the minus strand of JACEFZ010014747.1, from coordinate 178,279 downwards.
TCATGTAAATTACTGTAAAGAAAGTGAGAGAGTTAGTGAGTGTAAGTGAGAGAGAGAGAGTGAATGAGTGTGAGAGTGTGAGTATGTAAAGAGAGAGAGAGAGACAGAGAGAGAGAGAGAGAGAAGAGAGAGAGAGAGAGAGAGAGAGAGAGAGAGAGAGAGAGAGAGAGAGAGAGAGAGTTGAGCCCACGCATGTCATGTAACATGCTATTCCATATTTTTCATGTATTCTCATCTTTCATATTACGAGGTATCGTTTAATGCCACCTGATTGTCCTGTAACATGCCATTCCATATTTTTTTTTCTTTTAATTCTCATCTTATCATTTTGTATACCACTTGATTTTATCATGTATAATATAACATTACTGTGATGTGAGTGAGAGAGAGAGAGAGAGAGAGAGAGAGAGAGAGAGAGAGAGAGAGAGAGAGAGAGAGAGAGAGAGAGAGAGAGAGAGAGAGAGCAAGAGAGAGAGAGGGAGAGAGAGAAAAAAAAAGAGAGATTTGAATTGCATCACTAATTTTTACGCTACATAATGTATATGTACAATTTTTTCTCCACTTCTTGCAATTGCGAGAATTCTCACGACAATCGTCAGTGTCTAAATTGTGTGTAAAGTGTAGGAGTTTGTTCTTATTAGTTTCAGTAATCATGTGAGGCATCATGTATTTGTCTATATGTGAGGATGTATGTATGGGTGTGTATGTGAGGGATATGTGTGTGTGTGTGTGGGGGGGGGGGGGAATGTGTGTGTGCCTATGTAAGAGAGAGAGAGAGAGAGCGAGAGAGCGAGAGAGAGAGAGAGAGAGAGAGAGAGAGAGAGAGAGAGAGAGAGAGAGAGAGAGAGAGAGAGAGAATTCAGTGCTCGCATGTCCTGTAACATGCCATTCCATATTCTTTGTGTATTTTCATCTTTCACATTATCATTTTGTATGTATGACACTTGATTTTATCATGTATAATATAACATTACTGTAATGTGAGTGAGAGCGCTAGTGAGTGAGAGAGAAAGAGAGAGAGAGAGAGAGAGAGAGAGAGAGAGAGAGGAGAGAGAGAGAGAGAGAGAGAGAGAGGGGGGGGGGGGGAGAGAGTTGAATTGCATCACTAATTTTTAAGTTACAAAATGTATATGTACAATTTTTCTCCATTTTTTTTACAATTTTGCGACAATGCTCACGACAATCGTCACTGTATGTGTGTGTAAAGTGTGGGAGTTTGATCATAATAGTAGGTTGGGGGATCGGGGGATGTGTGTGTGGGTGGATTCGTGATGTGTGTGGGTGGGCGGGGTGGGTTTGTGTGGGTGGGTGGGGGATTTGTGTGTAGGTGCGTGCGAGATGTATGGGTGTATGGGGAGATGTGTTTGTGAGTGGGGATGTGTGTTTGTCTAGGTGGTTGTGGGTGAGTGGGTGGAGGAGGATATGTTGGTGGATGATTGATGGTGGGTTATGGGATGGGTGGGGGTATATGTGTGGGTGGGGAGATGTGGGTGTGGGGATATGTGGTGGGTGGGAGATGTGTGCAGGTGGGGGTGGTTGTGGGTTTGAGGATGTGTATGTGGGTGTGGGATGTTTGGGTGGATGGGTGGGGAGTGTGTGTGGGTGAGAGATGTGTGGGTGAATGTGTGTGGGGGATGTGTGTGGGTTGGGGGAGGGGTGCGTGATGAGTGTGGGTGATGGATTTGGAGATGTGTGTGTGGGTGGGGGATATGTCTGGCTGGGTGGGGGTGTGTGTGGCTGGATGGAGGATGTATGTGTGGGTAGTGAGGGTGACTGTAGTTGGGGGATGTGTGGATGGGTAGGAGATGTGTGGATAGATGTGTGTGTGGGTGAGGGATGTGTCTTTGGGATGTGTGTGGGTGTGGTATTGTGTGGGAGGGGAGCTGGGTGTGGATAAATGATGTTTGTGTGGGTAAGTGAAGGTGTGGTTGGGTTTGTGGGTGGGTGAATGATGTGTGTGAGGGTGGGGGATGTTTGCTTAGATGGGTGGTTGGGATGTGTGAGTGTGGGTGAGTAGATAGGAGATGTATGTGTTGATGAGTGGGTAAGGGTCGTGTGGGTGTTAGTGGTTGAGGGATAAGTACGTGTGTCTAGGGATGTGTGAGGGGATGAATGTATGGGTTGTGTGTGCGTGGATGGGAGGTGTGTGTTTGTGAATGGGGAATGTGTTGGTGGGTGGGGATGTGTGTGAGGGATGTTTGTATGGGTGGGGAGATTGTGCGTGGGTGGGGATGTGTGTGTATATGGGTAAGGGTGTGTGGTTAAGGGATGTGTGGCTGGGGGAATGGGTGGATGGAGGATGTGTGGTTGGGTGGAGGATGTGTGGTTGGGTAGAGGATGTGTGGGTGGGTGATTGTATATGAGTAAGGGTGTGTGGTTAAGGGATGTTTGGTTGGGGGATAGGTGGGTAGAGGATGTGTGGGTGGGTAGAGGATATGTGGGTGGGTGAGTGTGTGCAGGTTAGGAGATGGTGGGGGATGTTTGTAGGTGTGGGCTCGGGATAAGTGAGTGGGCTGGGGGAGATGGGAGATTATGTGGGTGAGTGCGGAATTTGTGTGTGGGTAGGTGCGGAATATGTGAGTTGACGGGGAGATGTGTGTGTGGCTGAGGAAAGTGTGTTGGTTGGGTGGTTGGAGGTGTGTGGGTGGAGGAGGATATTGGGTGAGTGATTGTTGGTGGGAAATGGGACGGGTAAAGGATATGTGAGTGGGTGGGCAGATGTGTGTAGGTGGGGGATGTGTGGGTTATTGAATGTATGTGTGCTTGGGGTGTGGGTGGATGGGATGTGTGGTGGATGGGATGTGTGGTGGATGAGAGGTGTGTGTGGGTGGGGAGATGTATAGGGATGTGGTGGATGGGTGGGGGAATGTATTGTATGTGTATGTGGTTGGGTGGGGGAGTTGGAGTGAATGGGGGATGTGTGGGTGGGTGGTGGGTGTGTCTTATAACATAGTCATATGCATTGTTTATGTTTACAAAATTCATGTGACAATGTTTTTTTCCTATGCACTGTTCATGAAAGAAAGATGAGTGATTGGAAGGGCCGAATGTAAGACGGGCCTGCGTGCCCAATTTGTTACCCTTTGAAAATAAAGTCTGTTCGTTCGTTCGTTCGTTCGTTCGTTCGTTCTTTTGGCGGGAGTCGTGCATACATGTTTGATCTTTACGACAGGGAGATGTGCATGATTGTCGAATGAGTACTGTTCGTTTGTTTCATTGTCAGGTGAAAGAAGAAGTGGACGACGAAGTCAATATGCGTGGACACACACGCAAACGCACGCACGCACGCACACACACACACACACACACACACACACACACACACACACTACAGCATTCATACATCTGACAGCTACAGACACAGGATTCATTATCTGTCGACATGCTAGCAGGTTCCTCAAGACGAGTGTGTTATAACGTTCAGTCAACTATACTCTGTGAGCACACAACTATACTCTATGAGCACACAACTATATTATGTGAATACACAACTATACTCTATGAGCAAGTATAAATAAGTACATAAATAAAGAAACATAAGTGAACACATACATAAATAAACATAATCGACAGTAGCCAGGCAAGGATACAAAATAGGCCAGAAATCTATCCAGTATCACAGATCAATACCGCCACATTTATTCTTCGACAAGCACGCCAAGATTTTGGCTTCCAGTTCACCAAGGGGTCCTGGCTCATGCATAATGCAGAGTTGGGGTAGATATGACAATTTGGCTGGGTGTTCAAGATCAATATAACGTGGGACAAAACAAGGTAAATAGTAGTTCTACAGAGATGAAACTGATTGAAGACGCAAGCAGAAAGGACACCTTGTTCAAGTGTGTAGCGAGATTCATAAATGCATCTGGTGTAAGACACGGGCAATATGACACCTTGTCCAAAAGAGTGTATGACCGTGCTGTAGAGTTCATACTTAATACGCACTCAGATTACAATGCATAGTCCTTGCTATATATAAAGACCCAGCTTGTCTCAAATCTGCGTTGATCACGTGATGGGTGACAACCCACTCTGTGGGGATCTGTGTTAAGTACTGCTAAATCACAATCCGTCCTGCCCATGTCTTCACATTCCATGCACGTGTCATGTATGTCTCATACATACATCATACTGTAGTTCTACCTGACTCAAGTACGCTAAAATTATCTTCGTGCATCAGTTCTCGATGTTTCCTTTCACATTTACAAAACTCTCGCAATCATATAATACAGGTTCCATTTTTGTGGTGTAAACTCCAGAGTTACATCAGTATCACGAAGTTCTTGATGATAAGTGCGTGATATGGTCGTTGTCTAGGTAACGATGCTCCTGGTGTGTCAATTGAGCTATCTAACTGTCTCACAATGCAACTCACCCCAGTAATACACATCCATCAGTCATTACACAAGATTGAGTTGGCGCACATAATCCTTTAATACAGAAAGAACACGGACAAACGGAACATCCTTATATATCCAGAAACAATATAATCCATAGAATATAAATATCCTCCTCACAACTTAACCCGTTTACATCACTGTCTTCTCACGGCCTGCTTCATCTCAAATCCATAAGACAGTTAATCCAGCTACTTTCCACCGCTGGACCTCACACAATACACCCACACACTGGGTTTTAGTCTCCACTAACTATTCAACCCACTTTGGGTTCAGGCCTCCATTAACTATCCAACCCCCACTGGGTTTTAGGCCTGCATTCACATCTGGGAGAACAACACAGCAAAAGAACTGACCCACAGTCAGTCTAAGCTCCCACGTATTAGCCCACCGATCCGCTCGGCGCTAAAACATCAACTGTCCAGAAGTCCCCTGACTTCACACGAACCGAACCTCAGTCGGTCTCAGCTTCCACTGCCCAGTCAAAGTTTTCCACTGTCTTTTAACCCTGCTGTGTAGCCCCTCCCTGGGCTCCCAACAACATTACACCCCAGCCTAAAACTGTCTTTCTCCCCATCCACCCTGGGGTCTCCACTCACCCTCACCATTACTTCTCATGGTTAGTTGTTTTTCTCGTAGTCTTACTACAAAGGTCACTCACCTCAATGTCAATGACCCAGGCATATGTCAATCAGCCATTTCTCAGTTTCAACAGTGGCCATAGATCAGTAAAATGTTTTAGTTCATCCCTGGTTTAGTTCAACCCTGGTATAGTTCAGCTATGGCTTAGTTCAGTCCTGGTTTAGTTCAGCTATGGTTTAGTTCTGTCTTGGTTTAGTTCAGCTCTGGTTTACATCAGCTCTGGCTTAGCTCAGTCTTGTTTTAGTTCAGCTCTGGTATAGTTCAGCTCTGGTATAGTTCACCTCTGTTATAGTTCAGCTCTGATATAGTTCAGCTCTGATATAATTCAGCTCTGTTATAGTTCAGCTCTGATATAGTTCAGCTCTGATATAATTCAGCTCTGTTATAGTTCAGCTCTGGTATAGTTCAGCTCTGTTATAGTTCAGCTCTGATATAGTTCAGCTCTGTTATAGTTCAGCTCTGACATAATTCAGCTCTGTTATTGTTCAGCTCTGATATAATTCAGCTCTGTTATAGTTCAGCTCTGATATAGTTCAGCTCTGATATAATTCAGCTCTGATATAGTTCAGCTCTGATATAGTTCAGCTCTGATATAGTTCAGCTCTGGTATAGTTCAGCTCTGGCTTAGTTCAGTTCTGATTCAGTTCAGCTCTGATATAGTTCAGCTCTGTTATAGTTCAGCTCTGATATAGTTCAGCTCTGTTATAGTTCAGCTCTGTTATAGTTCAGCTCTGATATAGTTCAGCTCTGATATAGTTCAGTCCTGGTTTAGTTCAGCTATGGCTTAGTTCAGTTTTGGTTTAGTTCATCTCTGCCTTAGTTCAGCTCTTCGGGTTTGTCTGCACGAACATGGTTTGTCTGTGTCTAGCATGTCAGTCCTGGATACATCGTGCTGTTTTCCTGTCCAATAACCGATCTTTTGGGAACTTACGTGGTGGCTTCCCCTAGCATGTTCTGGATAAGAATAAACAATGTCACTGAATGTGTAGAAGTAAAAAACGCTCAATCACAACGATCCAAGATGTACCAACCACAGATGTAACCAAATGAACCACCCACAGCTGTAACCAAAGATGCACCAGTTACACGTGAAACTAAAGATGCAAAACCAACAACTGTAACCAAAGTTGCACCATCCACAACTGTAACTAAAGATGCACGATCCATAACTGTAACCAAAGATGCACCATCCATAACTGTAACCAAAGATGCACCATCCACAACTGTAACCAAAGATGCACCATCCACAACTGTAATCAAACATGCACCCTCCATAACTGTAACCAAAGATGCACAAAGAACAACTGTAACCAAAGATGCACTGCCCACAGCTGTAACCAAAGATGCACCAGTTACGTGTGAAACTAAAGACGCACTATCCACAACTGTAACCAAATGAACCACCAACAGCTGTAACCAATGGTTCACAAAGCACAGCTGTAACCAAAGATGCACCATCCACAGCTGTAGTCAATGATGCATCATCCACAACTGTAACCAAAGATGCACCAGTCACGTGTGAAACTAAAGATGTACCATCCACAATTGTAAATAAAGATGCACCAGTCACATGTGAGACTACAGATGCACCACTGATAACTGTAACCAATGATGCATCACCAACAGCTGTAAGCACAGATGTACTACCTTAAGCTGTAACTAAAAATGCATCATCAACAGCTGACACCAAAGACGCATCACCCACAACTGCAGCAAAATGTAAAGCAGCGTCTAACACTCGACACCAGCAACAGCCGTACAAATCTCCGGTGAATATAAGACAACTATAGCCATGACTATCACTGATGAATATAAGACAACTATCGGCCCGGCTTCGCCCAGTACCTGGCGGGGATCTATCTATCTATTTATCTGCCTGCCTGCCTGCCTGCCTGCCTGCCTGCATGCCTGCCTGCCTACCTACCTACCCCCTCTCTATCTATCTATCTATCTATCTATCTATCTATCTATCTATCTGTATATCTGTCTGTCTGTCTGTCTATCGATCTCTATCTCTGTCTGTCTGTCTGTCTGACGACCCGGCCCGGCTGTCCATCTATCTATCCATCCATCCATCCATCCATCCATCCATCCATCCATAGGACCCGGCCCGGCTTCGCCCAGCTCCTGGCGGGGAGCATCTCATTTAATTCATATTCGGCTCCTGCTCCCGTTCCCGTTCCCAAAAAAAGAAGCCCTGCCCGGCTTCGCCCAGTCCCTGGCATGGAGCGTGCTCCTGTTCCCGTTCCCCAAAAAAAGACGACCCGGCTCGGCTTCGCCCAGATAAGCTCCCGTTCCCGTTCCCGGAAATATGGCGAACAGATTGGAAGAGAACAATCTTCATCCCAATAACTAAATAGGGCAATCTGAAACTACTGAACGTAAACTTACCAAGATATCACGGAAACCCAATAAATGCTGGGATGACTGTATAGATGTCGAAGAGAAATAAAAAGATGAGTTAGAAAATTTTCACGTATTTAAAATAGATGCATTATTTTTATGAAAACTTTAAAAGTGTCTTAAAGGTTTTATCATTATATATTATAACGCATATGCCTGTAAATAACTGTAGACAAACAGTTTATAAAACATTGATAACAGTGCAACAATTATATATAAAATATATAGCAATGCTATTAAAAGTTATGTCCCTTGATATAACTATTCTTAAGTTAAGTCCCCTCGCAATATATAAATTATAATGTAAATTAAAATATTAAATTTATTAAGTTAATAACTGTTTATAAACTAACAAACTATGACAGTTGGCTGCGAGAAGAAAACATGTAGAAAATTTCATCTCAATCGGATGGACCGTTCGCGAACGCATCAATAACATACGGACTCACAGACAGACATTCTATTTTATATATATATAGACTACAGCTACAGCCGTGACTACCATTGATGAATATAAGACAACTACAGCCATGACTATCACTGATGAATATAAGACAACTACAGCTACAGCCGTGACTGTCACTGATGAATATCAGACAACTACAACCGTGACTATCACTGATGAATATAAGACAACTACAGCCATGACTATCATTGATGAATATAAGACAACTGCAGCTACAGCCGTGACTGTCACTGGTGAATATAAGACAACTACAGCCGTGACTATCATTGATGAATATAAGACAACTACAGCCGTGACTATCACTGGTGAATATAAGACAACTACAGCCATGACTATCACTGATGAATATAAGACAACTACAGCCATGACTATCACTGATGAATATAAGACAAATTACAGCCGTGACTATCATTGATGAATATAAGACAACTACAGCCATGACTATCATTGATGAATATAAGACAACTACAACCGTGACTATCACTGATGAATATAAGACAACTACAGCCATGACTATCACTGATGAATATAAGACAAACTACAGCCGTGACTATCATTGATGAATATAAGACAACTACAGCCATGACTATCATTGATGAATATAAGACAATTACAGCCGTGACTATCATTGATGAATATAAGACAACTACAGCCATGACTATCACTGGTGAATATAAGACAACTACAGCCATGACTATCATTGATGAATATAAGACAACTACAGCCATGACTATCACTGGTGAATATAAGACAACTACAGCCATGACTATCACTGATGAATATAAGACAACTACAGCCATGACTATCACTGATGAATATAAGACAAATTACAGCCGTGACTATCATTGATGAATATAAGACAACTACAGCCATGACTATCATTGATGAGTATAAGACAACTACAGCGTGACTATCATTGATGAATATAAGACAACTACAACTACAGCCATGACTATCACTGGTGAATATAAGACAACTACAGCCATGACTATCATTGATGAATATAAGACAACTACAGCCATGACTATCACTGGTGAATATAAGACAACTACAGCCATGACTATCACTGATGGATATAAGACAACTACAGCCATGACTATCACTGATGAATATAAGACAAATTACAGCCGTGACTATCATTGATGAATATAAGACAACTACAGCCATGACTATCATTGATGATGTATAAAACACACTACAGCGTGACTATCATTGATGAATATAAGACAACTACAACTACAGCCATGACTATCACTGGTGAATATAAGACAACTACAGTCATGACTATCACTGATGAATATAAGACAACTACAGCCATGACATGAATATAAGACAACTACAACCATGACTATCACTGATGAATATAAGACAACTACAGTCATAACTATCATTGATGAATATAAGACAACTACAACTACAGCCATGACTATCACTGGTGATTATAAGACAACTACAGTCATGACTATCATTGATGAATATAAGACAGCTACAGCCGTGACTATCACTGATGAATATAAGACAACTACAACCGTGACTATCATTGATGAATATAAGACAACTACAGCCGTGACTATCACTGATGAATATAGACAACTACAGCCATGACTATCACTGATGAATATAAGACAAACTACAGCCGTGACTATCATTGATGAATATAAGACAACTACAGCCATGACTATCATTGATGAATATAAGACAATTACAGCCGTGACTATCATTGATGAATATAAGACAACTACAGCCATGACTATCACTGGTGAATATAAGACAACTACAGCCATGACTATCATTGATGAATATAAGACAACTACAGCCATGACTATCACTGGTGATATAAGACAACTACGCCATGACTAATCACTGATGAATATAAGACAACTAAAGCCATGACTATCACTGATGAATATAAGACAAATTACAGCCGTGACTATCATTGATGAATATAAGACAACTACAGCCATGACTATCATTGATGAGTATAAGACAACTACAGCGTGACTATCATTGATGAATATAAGACAACTACAACTACAGCCATGACTATCACTGGTGAATATAAGACAACTACAGTCATGACTATCACTGATGAATATAAGACAACTACAGCCATGACTATCACTGGTGAATATAAGACAACTACAGCCATGACTATCACTGATGAATATAGACAACTACAGCCATGACTATCACTGATGATATAAGACAAATTACAGCCGTGACTATCATGATGAATAAACAACTACAGCCATGACTATCATTGAGGAGTAAAGACAACTACAGCGTGACTATCATTGATGAATATAGACAACTACTACAACTAACAGCCATGACTATCACTGATGAATACTAAACAACTACAGCCATGACTATCACTGATGAATATAAGACAAATTCACAGCCGTGACTACATTGATGAATATAGACAACTACAGCCATGACTATCATTGATGAGTATAAGACAACTACAGCGGACTATCATTGAATGAATATAAGACACTACGACTAAGCAGCCATGACTATCACTGGTGATATAAGACCAACAACTACAGTCATGACTATCACTGATGAATATAAGACAACTAGCAGCCATGACATGATATCAGACACTACACCATGACTGATACACTGATGAATATAAGACACGCTACAGTCATAACTATCATTGCTGAATATAAGACCACTACAACTACAGCCATGACTATCACTGGTGAATTATTGAAGACACTACAGTCATGACTATCATTGAGTGAATATATAGACAGACTACAAGCCGTGACTATCACTGATGAATATAAGACACTACAACCGTGACTATCATTGATGAATATAGAGACAACTACAGCCGTGACGATCGACTGATGATATAAGACACTCAGCGAGCATGCTACTTCACTGACTGACTATAGACAACGAAACTACAGCCGTGACTATCATTGATGAATATAGACAACTACAAGGCGCTGACTATCATTGATGATATAAAGACAATTACAGCCGTGACTATCATTGCAGAATATAAGACAACTACAACAGCCATGACTATCACTGTGAATATAAGACAACTACAGCCCTGACTATCATTGATGAAGATACGACAACTACAGCCATGACTATCACTGGTGCATATCAGACAACTACAGCATGACTATCACTGATGAATATAAGACAACTACAGCCATGACTATCACTGATGTATATAAGACAAATACAGCCGTGACTATCATTGATGAATTAAGACAACTACAGTCGACTATATTGATGAGTATAAGACACTACAGCGTGACATCATTGATGAATATAAGACAACTACACTAAGCCATGACTATCACTGGTGAATATAAGACAACTACAGCCATGACTATCATTGATGATATATACAACTCGCCATGACTATCACTGTGAATATAAGACAACTACAGCCATGACTATCACTGATGAATATAGACAACTACAGCCATGACTATCACTGATGAATATAAGACAAATTACAGCCGTGACTATCATGATGAATATAAGACAACTACAGCCATGACTATCATTGATGATTATAAGACAACTACAGCGTGACTATCATGTGAATATAAGAAACAACTACAACTAACAGCTGACTATACACTGTGAATATAAGACAACTACAGTCATGACTATCATGATGAATATAGACACTACGCCATGAATGATATAAGACAACTACAACCAGACTATCACTGATGAATATAAGCAACTACAGTCATACTATCATTGATGAAATAGACAACTCACTACAGCCATGACTATCACTGGTGATTATAAGACAACTACAGTCATGACTATCATGATGAGATAAGACAGCTACAGCCGTGACTATCACTGATGAATATAAGACAACTACAGCGTGACTATCATTGATGGAATATAAGACAACTACAGCCGTGACTATCACTGATGAATATAAGACAACTACAGCCATGACTATCATTGATGAATATAAGACAACTACAGCCATGACTATCACTGATGAATATAAGACAACTATAGCTACAGCCATGACTATCACTGATGAATATAAGACAACTACAGTCGTGACTATCATTGATGAATATAAGACAACTACAGCATGACTATCACTGATGATATATAAGACAGCAAAAAACCTACAGCCATGACTATCACTGATGAATATAAGACACCTACAGCCATGACTATCACTGATGAATATAAGACAACTACAGCCATGACATGAATATAAGACAACTACAACCATGACTATCACTGATGAATATAAGACACCTACAGCCATGACTATCACTGATGAATATAAGACAACTACAGCCATGACATGATAAGAAACTACAGCCATGACTATCACTGATGAATATAAGGACACCTACGCCATGACTATCACGATGAATATAGACAACTACAGCCATGACATGAATATAAGACAACTACAACCATGACTATCACTGATGAATATAAGACACCTACAGCCATGACTATCATTGATGAATATAAGACAACTACAGCCATGACTATTACTGGTGAATATAAGACAACTACATCTACAGCCGTGACTATCACTGATGAATATAAGACACCTACAGCCATGACTATCACTGGTGAATATAACACAACTACAGCCATGACTATCACTGATGAATATAAGACAACTACAGCCATGACTATCACTGATGAATATAAGACAACTACAGCCATGACTATCATTGATGAATATAAGACAACTACAGCCATGACTATCACTGATGAATATAAGACACCTACAGCCATGACTATCACTGATGAATATAAGACAATACAGCTGACTGAAAAAGACACTACAACCATGACTATCACTGATGAATATAAGACACCTACAGCCATGACTATCATTGATGAATATAAGACAACTACATCCATGACTATCACTGGTGAATATAAGACACCTACAGCCATGACTATCACTGGTGAATATAAGACAACTACAGCCATGACTATCATTGATGAATATAAGACAACTACATCTACAGCCGTGACTATCACTGATGAATATAAGACAACTACAGCCATGACTATCACTGATGAATATAAGACAACTACAGCCATGACTATCACTGATGAATATAAGACAATACAAGCCATGACTATCACTGGTGAATATAAGACAACTAAGCCATGACTATCATTGATGAATATAAGACAATACACTACAGCCATGACTATCACTGATGAATATAAGACAACTACAGCCATGACTATCACTGATGAATATAAGACAACTACAGCCAGACTTCACTGTGAATAAAGACAATAAGCTGACTATCACTGATGAATATAAGACAACTACAGCCATGACTATCACTGATGAATATAAGACAATTACAGCCATGACTATCACTGATGAATATAAGACAACTACAGCCATGACTATCACTGGTGAATATAAGACAACTACAGCCATGACTATCACTGATGAATATAAGACAACTACAGCCATGACTATCACTGGTGAATATAAGACAACTACAGCCATGACTATCACTGATGAATATAAGACAATTACAGCCATGACTATCACTGGTGAATATAAGACAACTACAGCCATGACTATCACTGATGAATATAAGACAACTACAGCCATGACTATCACTGATGAATATAAGACAACTACAGCCATGACTATCACTGATGAATATAAGACAACTACAGCCATGACTATCACTGATGAATATAAGACAACTACAGCCATGACTATCATTGATGAATATAAGACAACTACAGCCATGACTATCACTGATGAATATAAGACAACTACAGCCGTGACTATCACTGATGAATATAAGACAACTACAGCCATGACTATCACTGATGAATATAAGACAACTACAGCCATGACTATCACTGATGAATATAAGACAATTACAGCCATGACTATCATTGATGAATATAAGACAACTACAGCCATGACTATCACTGATGAATATAAGACAACTACAGCCATGACTATCACTGATGAATATAAGACAATACAGCGTGACTATCACTGATGATATAAGACAATACAGCCATGACTATCACTGATGAATATAAGACAACTACAGCCATGACTATCACTGATGAATATAAGACAACTACAGCCATGACTATCACTGATGAATATAAGACAATTACAGCCATGACTATCACTGATGAATATAAGACAATTACAGCCATGACTATCACTGGTGAATATAAGACAACTACAGCCATGACTATCACTGATGAATATAAGACAACTACAGCCATGACTATCACTGGTGAATATAAGAAACTACAGCCATGACTATCACTGATGAATATAAGACAACTACAGCCATGACTATCACTGATGAATATAAGACAACTACAGCCATGACTATCACTGATGAATATAAGACAACTACAGCCATGACTATCACTGATGAATATAAGACACTACAGCCATGACTATCACTGATGAATATAAGACACACTACAGCCATGACTATCACTGGTAATATAAGACAACTACAGCCATGACTATCATTGATGAATATAAGACAACTACATCTACAGCCGTGACTATCACTGATGAATATAAGACAACTACAGCCATGACTATCACTGATGAATATAAGACAACTACAGCCATGACTATCACTGGTGAATATAAGACAACTACAGCCATGACTATCACTGATGAATATAAGACAACTACAGCCATGACTATCACTGATGAATATAAGACAACTACAGCCATGACTATCACTGATGAATATAAGAAAACTACAGCCATGACTATCACTGATGAATATAAGACAACTACAGCCATGACTATCATTGATGAATATAAGACAACTACAGCCATGACTATCACTGATGAATATAAGACAATTACAGCCGTGACTATCACTGATGAATATAAGACAATTACAGCCATGACTATCACTGATGAATATAAGACAATTACAGCCATGACTATCACTGATGAATATAAGACAACTACAGCCATGACTATCACTGGTGAATATAAGACAATTACAGCCATGACTATCACTGATGAATATAAGACAACTACAGCCATGACTATCACTGGTGAATATAAGACAACTACAGCCATGACTATCACTGATGAATATAAGACAATTACAGCCATGACTATCACTGGATGAATATAAGACAACTACAGCCATGACTATCACTGATGAATATAAGACACTACAGCCATGACTATCACTGGATGAATATAAGACACCTTACAGCCATGGACTATCACTGATGATATAAGACAACTACAGCCAATGACTATCACTGATGAATATAAGACAACTACAGCCATGACTATCACTGATGAATATAAGACAACTACAGCCATGACTATCACTGATGAATATAAGACAACTACAGCCGTGACTATCACTGATGAATATAAGACAACTACAGCCATGACTATCACTGATGAATATAAGACAACTACAGCCATGACTATCACTGATGAATATAAGACAATTACAGCCATGACTATCATTGATGAATATAAGACAACTACAGCCCTGACTATCACTGATGAATATAAGACAATTACAGCCGTGACTATCACTGATGAATATAAGACAACTACAGCCATGACTATCCACTGCATGAATATAAGACAATTACAGCCATGACTATCACTGATGAATATAGACAACTACAGCCATGACTATCACTGATGAATATAAGACAAATACAAGCCATGACTATCACTGATGAATATAAGACAATCTACAGCCATGACTATCACTGATGAATATAAGACAATTACAGCCATGACTATCACTGTGAATATAAGACAACTACAGACCACATGACTATCACTGTGAATATAAGACAATACAGCCATGACTATCACTGATGAATATAAGACAACTACAGCCATGACTATCACTGATGAATATAAGACAACTACAGCCATGACTATCACTGATGAATATAAGACAACTACAGCCATGACTATCACTGATGAATATAAGACAACTACAGCCATGACTATCACTGATGAATATAAGACAACTACAGCCATGACTATCACTGATGATATAAGACAACTACAGCCATGACTATCACTGATGAATATAAGACAACTACAGCCATGACTATCACTGATGAATATAAGACAACTACAGCCATGACTATCATTGATGAATATAAGACAACTACAGCCATGACTATCACTGATGAATATAAGACAACTACAGCCGTGACTATCACTGATGAATATAAGACAACTACAGCCATGACTATCACTGATGAATATAAGACAACTACAGCCATGACTATCACTGATGAATATAAGACAACTACAGCCATGACTATCACTGATGAATATAAGACAACTACAGCCTGACTATCACTGATGAATATAAGACAACTACAGCCATGACTATCACTGATGAATATAAGACAACTACAGCCATGACTATCACTGATGAATATAAGACAACTACAGCCATGACTATCACTGATGAATATAAGACAATTACAGCCATGACTATCACTGATGAATATAAGACAACTACAGCCATGACTATCACTGGTGATATAGAAAATAAGAACAACTACAGCCATGACTATCATGATGAATATAAGACAACTACAGCCATGACTATCACTGATGAATATAAGACAACTACAGCCATGACTATCACTGGTGAATATAAGACAACTACAGCCCATGACTATCACTGATGAATATAAGACAACTACAGCCATGACTATCACTGATGAATATAAGACAATACTACAGCCATGACTATCACTGATGAATATAAGACACTACAGCCATGACTATCACTGATGAATATAAGACACCTACAGCCATGACTATCACTGGTGAATATAAGACAACTACAGCCATGACTATCACTGATGAATATAAGACAACTACAGCCATGACTATCACTGATGAATATAAGACAACTACAGCATGACTATCACTGATGAATATAAGACAACTACAGCATGACTATCACTGATGAATATAAGACACTACAGCCATGACTATCACTGATGAATATAAGACAACTACAGCCATGACTATCACTGAGATATAAACAATACAGCCGTGACTATCACTGATGAATATAAGACAACTACAGCCATGACTATCACTGAGTGAATATAAGACAACTACAGCATGACTATCACTGATGAATATAAGACAACTACAGCGCATGACTATCACTGGTGAATATAAGACAATTACAGCCATGACTATCACTGATGAATATAAGACAACTACAGCCATGACTATCACTGGTGAATATAAGACAACTACAGCCATGACTATCACTGATGAATATAAGACAAATACAGCCATGACTATCATGTGAATATAAGACAACTACAGCCATGACTATCACTGATGAATATAAGACAACTACAGCCATGACTATCACTGATGAATATAAGACAACTACAGCCATGACTATCACTGATGAATATAAGACAACTACAGCCATGACTATCACTGATGAATATAAGACAACTACAGCCATGACTATCACTGATGAATATAAGACAACTACAGCCATGACTATCACTGATGAATATAAGACAACTACAGCCATGACTATCACTGATGAATATAAGACAACTACAGCCATGACTATCACTGATGAATATAAGACAACTACAGCCATGACTATCACTGATGAATATAAGACAACTACAGCCATGACTATCATGATGAATATAAACAACAGCCATGACTATCATGATGAATATAAGACAACTACAGCCATGACTATCACTGATGAATATAAGACAATTACAGCCATGACTATCACTGATGAATATAAGACAATTACAGCCATGACTATCACTGGTGAATATAAGACAACTACAGCCATGACTATCAATGCGATGAAACAGACAATACAGCATGGACTATCCACTGATGAATATAAAGACAACTACAGCCCATTGAATATCGCTGATGATATAAGACAATTACAGCCATGAATACACTGGTGAATATAAGACAATTACAGCCATGACTATCACTGATGAATATAAGACAATTACAGCCATGACTATCACTGGTGAATATAAGACAACTACAGCCATGACTATCACTGATGAATATAAGACAACTACAGCCATGACTATCACTGATGAATATAAGACAACTACAGCCATGACTATCACTGATGAATATAAGACAACTACAGCCATGACTATCACTGATGAATATAAGACAACTACAGCCATGACTATCATTGATGAATATAAGACAACTACAGCCATGACTATCATTGATGAATATAAGACAACTACAGCCATGACTATCATTGATGAATATAAGACACCTACAGCCATGACTATCATTGATGAATATAAGACAACTACAGCCATGACTATCACTGATGAATATAAGACAACTACAGCCATGACTATCACTGATGAATATAAGACAACTACAGCCATGACTATCATGATGAATATAAGACAACTACAGCCATGACTATCACTGATGAATATAAGACAACTACAGCCATGACTATCACTGATGAATATAAGAAAACTACAGCCATGACTATCACTGATGAATATAAGACAACTACAGCCATGACTATCATTGATGAATATAAGACAACTACAGCCATGACTATCACTGATGAATATAAGACAACTACAGCCATGACTATCACTGATGAATATAAGACAACTACAGCCAGTGACTATCTTGATGAATTAAGACAACTACCGCCTGACTATCACTGAGATAAGACAACTACAGCCATGACTATCACTGATGAATATAAGACAACTACAGCCATGACTATCATTGATGAATATAAGACAACTACAGCCATGACTACTGATGATATAAGAAACTACGCCTGATATCATGATGAATATAAGACAACTACAGCCATGACTATCATTGATGAATATAAGACAACTACAGCCATGACTATCACTGGTGAATATAAGACAACTACAGCCATGACTATCACTGATGAATATAAGACAACTTCATCCACAGTCGTGACTATGACTAGCAAATATTAGGTGAAGAGAGGTCAATTAATAAATAAACATTTATCAACCTGTGTTAACCAGGCCAACAGGATTCCGTTAAAAGTTGGACGGGAATGCATGAACATGGAACTAACTACTACTTGTGACGAGAACAGTGGCCTGCTGGTCGGAGTGCCACTGAGACGGGAGTGGCAGAGACACCACAATAACGTGACATGATAGAACATGTGGAGCTCATGGAGAGAACTGGATCATTCCCACTCAGTCCAGAGATGAGGAGAAGACACTGGCGCTGAATACAGCACATCTTGAGAAGCCCTGTTAACAGCGTCACTAGAAAGACCTAGCTTTCCGTTCCTAGTTTTTGTATTGATCCGATTACTTTTCAGGTCTGGTCATAGTTTTTGTGTTGATCGGATTACTTTTCATATCTTAAGTTAAGTATTCTTGTATTTTGTCTGTTTTTTTTCGTCCGCGATGAAGACTTAGTCGCCTCATTCGCCTGTGTTTTGTGTGTTTTCCTGTCGTCGATCTTCACAGTCTCATGTCGTTTTCTATTCGGACTTCAGAAGAGAAATAGACAGACACAATCTGGAGTCTGGGGCCAGTAGAAACAGGAGCCTGACAGATACCTGAAAAGATATGCAGGTGACCACATGTCCCCCAGCTCTACCCGCCCTCTGTCAGCAGCGGCACAAGCCAGATATATCCTGACTGGCCATTCATCCAGAAAAGAAATATTCTTCTAAATAAAGTGTCCCTGAAGATTTCTCGCTCCCAGGCATCTGGTCCATCTCAGGTCGTGGAACGCTGACAGAAAATCTATGCTTACGGTCTCTTGTCTTAAGACAGCGGGTTATGGTGGAGGGTGATTGGGGGTGGGGGGGGGGGAGTGTTCGGTGGTGTAATGGACGCCTGGACATCGCTATCTGGGTCAGCGGAAATTGGGGAGCTAAGAACGTTTTAAATATAATTTTTTGGGAGGAAGTTCGATTGAAAAAATGTGAGAGAGATGGAGGGAGAAAGACAAGGGGAGAGCGACGGTGAGAGAGTGAGAAAGAAAGAGTGGAGAAACGAACGAATGAACTTTACTTTCAAAGAGTCATAAACTGGGCACGCAGGCCCGTCTTACATTCGGCCATTCAAACCACTCATCCCTCGTACGTCAATTATCTGTTATATTACATATTACCATGTTATGCGATAAGCATACAGCCAGACACACATATACACTTACATGTATAATACATACATATATGTATAATACATACATACATATATACATACCTGCATACATGCTTACATCATTTACACAAACTCTCACAGTTATGCACCCACTCAATAACACACACATACATACTCCCTCGCATACACATACACTCACTTACAATCACAAACTCACTAATAAGAGTTTACTTATACGAAGATAATACTCTTTCTTTCTCCATCTCTCTCAGTCTCTCTCTCTCTCTCTCTCTCTCTCTCTCTCTCTCTCTCTCTCTCTCTCTCTTTCTCCATCTCTCTCTCACACTCTCTCTCTTTCTCGTGAGGGTGGGGGATGTGTGTTTGGAGGGGTGGTTGGGGTGTGAGAGTGTGGGTGGGTAGATGGGAGATGTATGTGTTGATGAGTGAGTGAGGAAAGTGTGGTTGTTAGTGGTTGGGGGATAAGTACGTGTGTGGAGGGATGTGTGAGGGGTATGAGTGTATGGGTGGGGGATGTGTGTGTGTGGGTTGAGTGTGCGTGGATGGGAGGTGTGTGTTTGTGAATGGGGGATGTGTTGGTGGGTGGGGATGTGTGTGAGGGATGTGTGTATGGGTGGGGAGATGTGTGTGTGGGTGGGGATGTGTGTATATGGGTAGGGGTGTGTGGTTAAGGGATGTGTGGCTGGGGGATGGGTGGGTGGGTAGAGGATGTGTGGGTGGGTGATTGTATATGGGTAAGGTTGTGGTTAAGGGATGTGTTGTTAAGGGATGTTTGGTTGCGGGATGAGTGGGTGGAGGATGTGTGGATGGGTAGAGGATATGAGGGTGGGTGAGTGTGTGTAGGTTAGGAGATGGTGGGGGATGTTTGTATGGGTGGGCTCGGGATCTGTGAGTGGGCTGGGGGAGATGGGACTCTATGTGGGTGGGTGCGGAATTTGTGTTTGGGTTGGTGCGGGATATGTGAGATGGCGGGAAGATGTGTGTGTGCGTGGGGGATGTGTGGTTGAGGAATGTGTTTTTGGCTGGGTGGTTGGATGTGTGTGGGTGGAGGAGGATATGTGGGTGGATGATTGTTGGTGGGTAATGGGACGGGTGGAGGATATGTGAGTGGGTGGGTAGATTGTGTGGGTGGGGGAAATGTATGTATGCTTGGGGTGGTGGTTGATGGGATGTGTGGTTGGTGGGAGTGTGTGTGGGTGGGGAGATGTGTAGGTGTGGGGATGTGGTGGATGGGTGGGGGAATGTATGTGTCTGGGTTGTGTGTGTGTGGTTGGGTGGGGATGTGTGGGTGAATGGGGGATGTGTGGGTGGGTGGTGGATGTGTCTCATAACATGGTAATATGCATTGTTTATGTTTACAAAATTCATTTGACAATGTTTTTCCTATGTACTATTGATGAACGAAAGACGAGTGATTGGAAGGGCCGAATGTAAGACGCGCCTGCGTGCCCAATTTGTTACCCTTTGAAAATAAAGTCCGTTCGTTCGTACGTTCGTTCGTTCGTTCAGTCACACTCCCTCTTTCTCATCGTCTCAATCTCTCTCTCTCTCTCTCTCCGTCTCGTCGTCAGCCTCACCTCATCTATCACTCGTCCTCTCACTCGATCCCTCGTCTCAACGTCCTCTCCCCCTCTCCTCCGGCTCGTCTCATCTCTTCTCCCATGTCTCCCCTCGTCACAAATCTCTCTCATCTGCATCTCTCTCTCTCTCTATGAGCGAGAGAGAGAGAGAGAGAGAGAGAATGTGTGTGTGAGAGAGAGAATGTGTGAGAGAGAGATAATGACGTTGAGGCAACAAGAAACAACAAATCCCAACTATACAAAACACAGATATAAGTGACAATAAAGTCACTACATGAAAGCAAGGATATTTAACTGTAGTAATGTGACGCTTAGTGTCATCTAGGATGTATTGAAGGCGAATGGTTGATGTCATCTAGGATGTACTGACAGCAAGCAGGTAATGTCATCTAGGATATACGGACAGCGAACGGTTGATATCATCTAGGATGTACTGACAGCGAACGGTTGATGTCATATAGGATGTACTGACAGCGAACGGTTGATGTCATATAGGATGTACTGACAGCGAACGGTTGATGTCATATAGGATGTACTGACAGCGAACTGTTGATGTCATCTAGGATGTACTGACAGCAAGCAGGTAATGTCATCTAGGATGTATTGACGGCGAATGGTTGATGTCATATAGGATGTACTGACAGCGAACGGTTGATATCATCTAGGATGTACTGACAGCGAACGGTTGATGTCATCTAGGATGTACTGACAGCAAGCAGGTAATGTCATCTAGGATGTATTGACGGCGAATGGTTGATGTCATCTATGATGTACTGACAGGAAACAGGTAATGTCATCTATGATATACTGACAGCGCACAGGTAATGTCATCTATGATATACTGGCAGCAAACAGGTAATTTCACCTATGATATACTGACAGCAAACAGATAATTTCACCTATGATATACTGACAGCGCACAGGTAATGTCATCTATGATATACTGGCAGCAAACAGGTAATTTCACCTATGATATACTGACAGCAAACAGGTAATGTCATCTATGATATACTGACAGCAAGCAGGTATTGTCATCTATGATATACTGGCAGCAAACAGGTAATTTCACCTATGATATACTGACAGCAAACAGGTAATGTCATCTATGATATACTGACAGCAAGCAGGTATTGTCAACTATGATATACTGGCAGTAAACAGGTAATTTCACCTATGATATACTGACAGCAAACATGTAATGTCATCTATGATATACTGGCAGCAAACAGGTAATTTCACCTATGATATACTGACAGCAAACAGGTAATTTCACCTATGATATACTGGCAGCAAACAGGTAATTTCACCTATGATATTCTGACAGCGCACAGGTAATGTCATCTATGATATACTGGCAGCAAACAGGTAATTTCACCTATGATATACTGACAGCAAACAGGTAATGTCATCTATGATGTACTGACAGTGCACATGTATTGTCATCTATGATATACTGGCAGCAAACAGGTAATGTCATCTATGATACACTGTCAGCGAACGAGTGATGTCATCTTGTGTACATAAGAAGACCTAAGACATCAGATCTCTAGAACACTGTACACAACACCGCTAATGCTACACGTTACACACAGGGACGACAACCGGGACTCGGGCACGCACCCCCTCATCTCAACGTTCTTCCTGCCTGGACATCTTACATCTTGTGCCCCAGTTACTTCCGTCTCTCATTTGCTCTTTCTTCTGGTTGAAATACAGCATGAGGCTGGGTATCCACGTTGAAGATCGACTTACCCAAACTACGCTGGCGTTGACTGAGGGAATTTGAGACAGACCGCCCAGAGAAGAAAACCGCGAAGTCTCTCCGTCTGTGGCTGGGGCGGATTATGGTGTCCTTCTTCTCAAGCTGATTTTCTCCAAAATGATGTCGGGTAATAGGATTTTGTGAGGCGGCGGATTCCACTCCAATTAGAGGTGTACAAATATCCAAAACGTTTGGCACCGTAGCTTAGGGGACTGTTGCCGCGCTCAAAGCCGTACATCTTAAATGGCATCTCGCTAGTGGAGCTTAGATGACATGACATCATGCTAGTAGAGCTTAGAGGACTGTTCCGTGCTCAAAGTCGTACAACTTACATGGAACACGCTAGTGGAGCTTAGATGACAGGACATCATGCTATTAGAACTTAGAGTGTTGTCATCACGGTACATCTTACATGACATCAAGTTTATGTGACATTACACGAGTATGTATTAGATGACATCATACCAGTACATGTTATATAACATCACATCAGTACATCTAAGATGACATCACATCACGGCAATTGTCAGACTGTGTGGCCCCGCCCTCCCCTCTCCCAACTCAGAAATTAACGTGGCATGCCTGGCCAGTACCGGGATCTGACATCTGAGGAAAGACATACTAGACTGTAGACAGGACCTGGGTCAGCACACGCAGACACACAGACAGGCTGGCATCAGGCCAGGGTGGGTCGTGTCTCCGCCACAGGTTTTAGGTCTCTCGTTATCAAAGGACTCGAACCAATGTCCCGATAAACACACTCCTGAGCTATTACACACTCCTGAGCTATTACACAACCCTGAACTAGGACACAACCCTGAGCTAGGACACAACCATGAACTAGGACTACAACCATGAACTAGGACACAACCATGAACTAGGACACAACCATGAACTAGGACACAACCATGAACTAGGACACAACCATGAACTAGGACACAACCATGAGCTACGACACAACCATGAACTAGGACACAACCATGAGCTACGACACAACCATGAACTAGGACACAACCATGAACTAGGACACAACCATGAACTAGGACACAACCATGAGCTAGGACACAACCATGAACTAGGACACAACCATGAGCTAGGACACAACCATGAGCTAGGACACAACCCTGACCTAGGACACAACCCTGAACTAGGACACAACCATGAACTAGGACACAACCATGAGATAGGACACAACCATGAACTAGGACACAACCATGAGATAGGACACAACCATGAGCTAGGACACAACCATGAACTAGGACACAACCATGAGCTAGGACACAACCATGAGCTAGGACACAACCCTGACCTAGGACAACCATGAACTAGGACACAACCATGAACTAGGACACAACCATGAGATAGGACACAACCATGAGATAGGACACAACCATGAACTAGGACACAATCATGAACTAGGACACAACCATGAGATAGGACACAACCATGAACTAGGACACAATCATGAACTAGGACACAACCATGACCTAGGACACAACCATGAGATAGGACACAACCATGAACTAGGACACAACCATGACCTAGGACACAACCATGAGATAGGACACAACCATGACCTAGGACACAACCATGACCTAGGACACAACCATGAGATAGGACACAATCATGAACTAGAACACAACCATGAACTAGGACACAACCATGAGATAGGACACAATCATGAACTAGGACACAACCATGACCTAGGACACAACCATGAGATAGGACACAACCATGAACTAGAACACAACCATGAACTAGGACACAACCATGACCTAGGACACAACCATGAGATAGGACACAACCATGAACTAGGACACAATCATGAGCTAGGACACAATCATGAACTAGGACACAACCATGAGATAGGACACAACCATGAACTAGGACACAACCATGAACTAGGACACAACCATGAACTAGGACACAACCATGAGATAGGACACAACCATGAACTAGGACACAACCATGAGATAGGACACAACCATGAGATAGGACACAACCATGAACTAGGACACAACCATGAACTAGGACACAACCATGAAATAGGACACAACCATGAGATAGGACACAACCATGACCTAGGACACAACCATGAACTAGGACACAACCATGACCTAGGACACAACCATGAGATAGGACACAACCATGAACTAGGACACAATCATGAGCTAGGACACAATCATGAACTAGGACACAACCATGAACTAGGACACAACCATGAAATAGGACACAGTTTTTAGCTAGGACACAACCATGAACTAGGACACAACCCTGAGCTAGGACACAACCATGAACTAGGACACAACCATGAACTAGGATACAACCATGAGATAGGACACAACCATGAGCTAGGACACAATCATGAGCTAGGACACAATCATGAGCTAGGACACAACCATGAACTAGGACACAACCATGAACTAGGACACAACCATGAACTAGGACACAATCATGAGCTAGGACACAATCATGAACTAGGACACAACCATGAACTAGGACACAACCATGAGATAGGACACAACCATGAGATAGGACACAACCATGAACTAGGACACAATCATGAGCTAGGACACAACCATGAACTAGGACACAACCATGAGATAGGACACAACCATGAGATAGGACACAACCATGAACTAGGACACAACCATGAGCTAGGAGACAACCATGAGCTAGGACACAACCATGAGCTAGGACACAACCATGAGCTAGGAGACAACCATGAGCTAGGACACAACCATGAGCTAGGACACAACCATGAGATAGGACACAACCATGAACTAGGACACAACCATGAGCTAGGAGACAACCATGAGCTAGGACACAACCATGAGCTAGGACACAACCATGACCTAGGACACAACCATGAGATAGGACACAACCATGAACTAGGACACAACCATGAACTAGGACACAACCATGAACTAGGACACAACCATGAACTAGGACACAACCATGAACTAGGACACAACCATGAGCTAGGACACAACCATGAACTAGGAAACAACCATGAACTAGGACACAACCTATGAGCTAGGACACAACCATGAGCTAGGACACAACCATGAGATAGGACACAACCATGAGATAGGACACAACCATGAGATAGGACACAACCATGAGCTAGGACTAAACCATGAGATAGGACACAACCATGAACTAGGACACAACCATGAAATAGGACACAATCATGAACTAGGACACAACCATGAGCTAGGACACAACACTGAGCTAGGACACAACCATGACCTAGGACACAACCAGGACTAAACCATGAGATAGGACACAACCATGACCTAGGACACAATCATGAGCTAGGACACAATCATGAACTAGGACACAACCATGAGCTAGGACACAACCCTGAGCTAGGACACAACCATGAGATAGGACACAACCATGAACTAGGACACAATCCTGAACTAGGACACAACCATGAGCTAGGATACAACCCTGAGCTAGGACTACAACCATGAGCTAGGACACAACCATGACCTAGGACACAATCATGAGCTAGGACACAATCATGAACTAGGACACAACCATGAGCTAGGACACAACCATGACCTAAGACACAATCATGAGCTAGGACACAATCATGAACTAGGACACAACCATGAGCTAGGACACAACCATGAGCTAGGACACAACTCTGAGCTAGGACACAACCATGACCTAGGACACAATCATGAGCTAGGACACAATCATGAACTAGGACACAACCATGAGCTAGGACACAACCATGAGCTAGGACACAACCATGAACTAGGACACAACCATGAACTAGGACACAACCATGAACTAGGACACAACCATGAACTAGGACACAACCATGAACTAGGACACAACCATGAGCTAGGACACAACCATGAACTAGGACACAACCATGAACTAGGACACAACCATGAGATAGGACACAACCATGAACTAGGAAACAACCATGAACTAGGACACAACCATGAGCTAGGACACAACCCTGAGCTAGGACTAAACCATGAGATAGGACACAACCATGAACTAGGACACAACCATGAGATAGGACACAATCATGAACTAGGATACAACCCTGAGCTAGGACACAACACTGAGCTAGGACACAACCATGACCTAGGACACAACCAGGACTAAACCATGAGATAGGACACAACCATGACCTAGGACACAATCATGAGCTAGGACACAATCATGAACTAGGACACAACCATGAGCTAGGACACAACCATGAGCTAGGACACAACCCTGAGCAAGGACACAACCATGAGATAGGACACAATCATGAACTAGGACACAACCATGAGCTAGGATACAACCCTGAGCTAGGACACAACCATGAGCTAGGACACAACCATGACCTAGGACACAATCATGAGCTAGGACACAATCATGAACTAGGACACAACCATGAGCTAGGACACAACCATGACCTAAGACACAATCATGAGCTAGGACACAATCATGAACTAGGACACAACCATGAGCTAGGACACAACCATGAGCTAGGACACAACCCTGAGCTAGGACACAACCATGACCTAGGACACAATCATGAGCTAGGACACAATCATGAACTAGGACACAACCATGAGCTAGGACACAACCATGAGCTAGGACACAATCATGAGCTAGGACACAATCATGAACTAGGACACAACCATGAACTAGGACACAACCATGAACTAGGACACAACCATGAACTAGGACACAACCATGAACTAGGACACAACCATGAACTAGGACACAACCATGAACTAGGACACAACCATGAACTAGGACACAACCATGAACTAGGACACAACCATGAACTAGGACACAACCATGAGCTAGGACACAACCATGAGATAGGACACAACCATGAGATAGGACACAACCATGAACTAGGACACAACCATGAACTAGGACACAACCATGAGCTAGGACACAACCATGAGCTAGGACACAACCATGAACTAGGACACAACCATGAGATATGACACAACCATGAGATAGGACACAACCATGAACTAGGACACAACCCTGAACTAGGACACAACCATGAGATAGGACACAACCATGAACTAGGACACAACCATGAACTAGGACACACCCATGAGCTAGGACACAACCATGAACTAGGACACAACCCTGAGGTAGGACACAACCATGAGAAAGTGGACGTGGGTTGGAGATAACAAGTGAAGCTAGGCCAGCGAGTGTCAGACGGCTGCACAAACTGGACTTAAGATAACAAGTGAAGCTAGGCCACCCAGTGGCAGACGGCTACACAAACTGGACTTAAGATAACAAGTGAAGCTAGGCCAGCGAGTGGCAGACGGCTACACAAACTGGACTTAAAATAGGGCCTCTTGTTCCAGCGGAAGTAATCGATATGTCAATACTAGGCTGTACCCACGGACCGCTTCGATTAGCCGCTGTGCCGAAAGATAAACGAATCTGGTTGACGCTGTTTGGGAATCGTTTCCGTCATCCCTCTCTGTACACACGATACCGATAGGCAGAATCCATGTGTGCTCTCTGGCCTGTCTCACTGACATTGTTAGTTTTGTTTCCATACGGGGTGAGGGTTCTGATGATGGTGCTCATGATGAGGATATGGTTGTAATTGAGGATGATGATAGTGGTGATGATGATGATGATGATGATGATGATGATGAGATGAAGATGATGATGATGATGATGATGATGATGATGATGGTGATGATGATGATGATGATGATGGTGGTGGTGGTGGTGGTGATGATGATCATGGTGGTGATAATGGTGGTGATGATAATGATAGTGATTATGATAATAATGATATTGATTATGGCGGCGATGATAATGATGGTGATTATGTTGATGTAACGAACTGTGTAGGATAGGGTTTTTATTTTTTGCCTGGGGCAGAAAAAAAACAACAAATCCTGCTTTACCGAGATTCGAACCCGGGCTTCCCGAAGGAGAGCCGGCATTCTTAGCCACTCGGACAGCCATTCCTCATGGAAAGTTAAACAAAAGTGGTTTACACGAAACATAGAGTGAACCTATCATATGTATATGTTTAGTTTAGTTTAGTCGATGGATCAACATCACGGCACACTGGTGCAACCCGTAAGTGCTCCGTTCTCCTCCTAACTCAAATCTGAGTCTGGAGAAACTCAGCTCAGTGCACGAACTCCGTAGCACCGGCGAGGATCCTGAAAATACTTGTGTAGATTTTAAACTCGAAATTTTGCCCGGGCAGCGCCGTTAGGCTACTCTTTTTCGATTTCCAAATTCCAAGGGATTGTTTACGTGCGCAACAATACACACGGGCGTCCGATCTCACTACCCAGAGACCAGGGGAAATTTTATTACTAGAAATCCACGTGAAAAGATCCCGGTCATCACCGGAGCTTGAACCCGGGACTTCCAGCACTCGAGGCGGACACCATACCTCGAGACCACGCATCCCCCATACATGTATATGTATGCTAAGCATACAATGGAGTGGAAACAACATTACGTGAATTTAGCATGCTATATGTTACAATGATCACAGTGTGACGAAACGGCTACAGATCGGCAGATCTCTGCATAATAGCCCTTTGAAGGGAGTGAGAGGCGTTGGTCTCCCTTGAATTTAATGTCAATTAATAGGGGATTTCCCTAGAAAAATAGTGCGGGGCGGAGCTATTCTAGTTATTTATAGGAGAATCTAGAATGTTCCCGCAAGTGCGTACGTGGGAAAGAGCTCTAAGTTCACGGGTGCTTTATGCAGCACGGGGTTGAGAGAACATATCGTGACTCTGGGTTTCTCCGTGAATCATGAAAGTCACGCGGCCCGGGTAGGCGAGTGGAAGGCGCACTGACTTTGTCGTGAGCAGTCGCCCACCAAACCTCAGCGTAGGCAGATCGCAGCCAACAGGCTGATGTAATTTTGATGTCAATATTCGCGGCCAGTGCGGACATCTGCAGTCAAGTTTGTGATTCTTCAATCACAGGTTAGTTGAATACTTATTCTATTATTTAACTGTTGTCGTGATGCCGTGCTGAGTTCCCGGAATGAATTAATTGCCGTCGCAAAATTGAGTTGTCGCGTAGCGTTATCCGTTACAGTTGGCGGTTTGCATATTTAAGTAGGCTTTATCGATCAGCGATGTAATGTGGTACCTGACGGAACAAGCCGTATTCCACAGCGAGTGGTGTGTAAATAAAATAGGCCGAACGATGTGCTTTACAGTGTGTAGCAGTTACTGGTTGGGTTTATTAATTACGCAGGCACGGCGACAGTTTGTCAGTCATTACATCAACATGCTAGACGCTGTAAATAATAAGGTAGAGCTTATTATTAGAGATGTGTAATGTGCTTCGTGACATTAGAATTAGAACTTAATTGTTCTATCAGTGGTGGTGATTTTTCGAGGAATCAAGGTGAGATCAGCAGTGGTGTATTTGCTGTGTGCAGATAGTAGTGTTATTCCGCGTAAGCCGAATGGTGTGGCATCGGTAGGATAACAGTTGATAGGAGGTATTCATGATACTATTGTTACTGCTTGTTGTCATGTCCGTCCGCTAGGATGACCGTGCGTGTTCCATCTTACGTTGGTCTAAGCTGACTGAGAGGTAGGCCGGTACGCCCAACCTGTTAGGTTACAGGTCCGACCCAATGCAATCGTGCATATCCGATGAGTGAACATACCCGATCGAGGGTGATGCGGCACTCCGTAATTCGAGGCCGTGGTGTCTAGATAGATCGAGGTTTGAACCTAACCGTTTCTGTCTCTAATATTCTACTCTTCTGGAACCCTGACTCGGTTCATGGAGTACTTGGAGTACTGCCGTGAAGTGGTAGTATATGAGAGGAATAATCCCCCCAAAAAAGGTGGAGTCAGAGTTTGGTAGTGGAGTCTGGAGGTTTGCTACATTGGATGACGTGACTTAAGTCGTCACGGGGCAAGGTACACGGGACCCACAGTAGCTGTGGGAAAGTGTAATGGTGGATGGCCACCACAGCTGTGCTCGACCGGCACAGGTATGACTGACCTGAAAGATAGTCAGTGAATACAAGGGCAACTCAGGATCTGGGGCAGGGATCCCAGACCTGACACTATGGCTGTGATATGATTTTGTTATTTAAGTGTAACAAGTCATGAGTTCTCCTTGGTTAATGCTATAGTAATGAATTATCAGGAGTATAATTCATTATGGACATATAGTTATTAATGTGTGTAATTGATCAGTCCATGGGTTAAGGGATTGATGAATTGATGAGTCTGTCAGGAAGGAGATGTCCGGCTGGACACCTTCTCGATAAAGTAATCACTACACTGAAAGGAAAGTAGGTGTATATGTTGATTGATGATGGAAGATGAAACCGGATTGGACTGGCACCAGGCGAAGGATGCTTGACAGAGTCATACAGTCGACTCTGGTGCTAGGGGTTATATGTAGCCCAGAAGTGTTACTTGACTGAACAGGTGTGCTATTGCTTTTTCTACCATCATTATGCCTATATATTATAGTGACTAAGTAGATCTATGATGTGATGATTTCATACTCATGTTGGTAGACATGAGGAATGTCTGAGAGGCAGGTGACAGGGTGGAGATGCTGGTAGTCTTTGTTGTAGTTGAGTACTCACACCAACCTCTCCGTGTTTCAGGATCTGTTATTACTATACAGAAGAAGATTCAAGAGCTTCACCATGAGCTCTATGGACCCACTCATTCCAGTGCCTATCCAGAAGTTGATTGAGGCCATACTGGGAGTGGTCGTCTGATTCTGCGAGATCAATGTTGGAAGGAGCTGAGTGCTGAATAAGTCGGTAGGTCTATGTTAGGACCTCCGTCAAGAGTCCGACGAGTGTCATCCGATCCTGAGGGGATCCAACACTGAAACGTCTGGTGATTCTAGCTAGTGAAGCACTGGTGACATTCAACCTCAGGGTAAACCTTGGTGATTACAAGGTCAGGAACTTTCAAGTTGAGTAACGTGATCAGTGTTACCGGTCACCATGACCTGTGTTATATGCTTCTGGCCCGGCTGGGTTATGGGACACCATGTATCAGTTGATGCTTAAATAGTGTTTCTACATTGGTTACCTTTATGAAGCCAACATGTGGTCCAGTGAACTAGGACATTGATTACAACATTGGTGGGAACACCAGAGTGACATGTTTGTTAAGGTAGGGAGCTACCTCATGCCAACGTGATGAACTGTTGACAATGTTTGTGAAGGTAGGGAGCTACCTCATGCCATCGTGGTGAACTGTTGACAGGGTATGCTAGGTTGTGATTACTACCCATTGATCAGGGTAGTTACATGATACTGTGTGAAGATCTATTTGTCCAAGGACATGGAACTAAGGTGAAGTGTTTAGTCACCTGATAGACTTTACCAGTGACATTGTGTGTTCAGGTGGAGCAACCGCTCATTGTGTAGGTGACATATCAGTGTGTGGGTCACTTATGAGATAGAAGAGTGACCTGGCTCTTGTGTATTTTGAGACGGTGCTACATGTACTTTTTCTGCAAGTGGGAGACCGCTAATGTTCTAGGGTCGGCCCAGACTTCATCAGGAGTGTGACGAGGGAAATAGTACGACAGCAAGGAAGGATCCTTGTTCATCGGTGCAGTGTCAGTCAGGCAGTGGTATTGCGCTTGATCAGCCCGTGATTGGTTCTCTGTGTGAAGAGGGAACTTTGGAGAGGCAGCAGACCTTGGAGTTCCAGTCCACTGGAGGAGCCTGGGTGAGTCGCTACCACGACTGGACAACCGCACGAGCTATCGTCCGTCTCCATGATGATGAATACTCATCTGCATATGTGATCATTGTACATAGTTCTTCTAGTCTGGCTTTCAGCCATCCTTCTCTGTGTTGTGGTTGACGTAGTTCAGAATTAAATTTTTGTTCTCTTAGCTATGACTTTGTGCAGTGATATGACTGGTGTCTGGTCCGAGCCCCCTTGGGGTTTGGAACCCTAGGTGAGGGAGGGAAGGTTAAGCTGTCCCGGCTTGTGTGGGGCCTGGTAGATGTAGAGTGCTATTGAGGTGGTTGGAGCAAAGGCAGGGGATTGTATCTATCGTGGCAAACCAGACCAAGCCCCGGCGGTCTTGTCACAAGATAGAGTGGGGGTTCGTCCGGGATCTTCTCTTTGTTCTGACATCTCGTAGGAATAGGTTATAGTGTCATCTGTCCTATACCTATTGTCTACTTGACGAGTAGGGCTACTGATACCTTTCTCTTCGACGTGGACAGACATTTAGTTAAGTTAGTATAGATACATAGTTACAGTGTTGGTTGGAGTACAGTTAGCATTGTGATTGGGTATTGCATATCTATACTGATACTAAGTTACACTAAGCATGGCTACTCGTACTTTAGATTTAGCTAAGGTGCGGGCATCTGCAACTGAGATGGGATTGGAAGGTGAGGAGTTTAAAGCCTATGTACTGGAAGTAGAGAGAGACTTCAGAGCAGAAGAGAGGGAGCGAAGAAAGTCAGGAAATTGAGCTTGAAGGCTCGAAAGGTAGCACTTGAAGAGCAAAAGTTGGTGGCAGACCAACAGGCACAAAAACTTGCAGCTGACCTAGAGTCTAAGAAATTAGATGCTAGGAAGTTGGAAATGGAACATGAGTTCCGTATGAAGCAACTTGAGGTAGAGGCTAAATCTGTTGGTGAGTCTGAGGGAGCAGTAGGTGGAGCAGCTTTACCTAGCTCATCAGTAGCCAGCAGACCAGCTTACCATGCTATGAAATGGCCGTTTCCACCATTTGAACCGGACCAAGAGAAGATAGATCAATTCTTAGAGAAGTTCGAGGCAATGTGTAAAGCTATGGGTTTAGAGCCTGAGCGTTGGAATCTTAAGCTTTCACAAGGGACTCCGTGGCACCGCGTACGAAGTGTATGCGCGTCTTCCCCCAGGGATGGAAAATGATTATCCAACCCTGAAATCGGCTCTTTTGAAAAGATTCGAAATGACAGCCCATGCTTACAGGCGGAGGTTCAGAACTTCCAAGAGAGAACCAGGTGAGATGTTCTCGGCCTATAGTGTGAGGCTGAACTCATACCTGTTGAAATGGATGGCGTTGGCCAATTTCAAAGAGGATTATGAGAGTCTGAGAGAGTTGATGGTGGTGGATCAAATGAAGATGCAGATGTCCAAGCCTTTAAGGAATTTCTTAGGGGAAAATGGGGCGGAAAGGCTAGACATAGTAAATAAGTTAGCTGAAAGGTATGTGGAAGTCTATGGTGAGACTGGGGATTCCAGTCAGACTGAGTCACAGAAAAGGCAGAAGGGGCTTGATCAGAAGCCCAAGACCAAAGGTCCCAAAGAATCATCCAATGTAGCAGATCCTGTGGTAAAAGACTCTGGTAAGAAACCCGATAAGCAAAGCCCTCCCGCCTCCCCAAAACGGAAGTGGTATAAGAGGTGGTGTAAGCACTGTAAGTCTCCTTCCCATAATACTGTAGATTGTCTGAGGAAGCCAAAGGACTTGCACTTTGCGTGTCTCGCCTCTAATAGGGGTAGACCTAGCGAGACCACACCTAAGGGTCGGGAGAAACCTAAGTCTGAGAAATCACCTGTGATCGAAACGATAGAGGTGAATGGGAAGCAGGTGGAATGTCTATACGATACAGGATTGCAGTATGACGCTGTAATCTCATCCCACCTTGTGAGCCCAGGGCAGCTCACCGGCGAGACAAGAGAATTTCAGCTGGCCATGAGGAGCTCCGTAGCTATGGACTTGCCGATTGCTCGGATTGACATTCGGTGCAGGTACGTTACGGGTAGCATCCAGGCGGCTGTGCTGCCTGATCCTATTTACCCTTTGATCCTCGGTCGTCCGCATGTATTCCTGGGGGACCCCAGGGAACATTGTCTAGTGAGCGCTAGGCAGGCCAGGGCTAAGGATGGAGAAAGGCAGTGTGGTAAGGAAATAGACCATTCTCTTGCGAGGTTAGTGAGCAGTGCTCAAAGTAGGGACCAGACTTTGCGTCCTTACTTACTGGAGGTGTCCCAAAGCTCTGACCCGCCAACTCCGGGTCAGTTCTATGTAGAAAACCGGTTGCTTTATCGTAGAGCCGGGCAAGGGGATAGCCAGTACGGTCAGATGGTAGTCCCTACTGACTACAGATCCCGCTTGATACATAGAGTGCATACCTTATCCTTAACCGGACATAAGGATGTGGGGGCAACAGTCCAGTGTCTTTCCAGCCACTACCACTGGCCTGGAATGACAGGCGACGTGCGGAGATATATCCGGTCGTGCCCAAAGTGTCGTCTGACAGCACCAAAGCACAGGACCAGAAACGGTTTATTTCTGCAGATTGGAGATAGGGTTCTCGCGCTTCTCCCAATCGAGGGGGCGGAATTCGAACTCGGATGGCAGGGCCCTTTTCCTGTGGAACGGATAAGGTCCCGATCCACGTATGAGGTGAAGGTCCGCGGGGAATTGCGTAAGTTCCATTGTACTCTCCTTCAGAATTTGGAGAGGTCCGAGGTAGTTTCTCCAGAAAGTAGTGCGACTACCATCGCGCTAGATTCGGTTCTGGGTCCAGACGAGGGCGAGGAAGACTCAGTCCTACGCAGTACATCCTGTGGGGAGGGTCTGCGGTCTCCTGAGCGTTCAACCGTAGATAGGGCGAACAGGCTCCGTCGGGAAGAGGCCCATGGTGTTAAGCACACTGGGAATCGAGGTCGGACAGGCGAAGTCACATCTGGCACGACGGGATCGTCGGGTGACTCGATACGCCGACAGGCTCACTGTCCTTACTCGCGGGAGAGAAGGCAGGAGCAAGGGTACTCCAGACGAACCTGGAGTAAGCGACCATTCATTTCGGTCGACATCCGCGAACAGTCCACGAGGGTGATGCCTAGTCGGGATAGGAAAAATCCTATTGTCGGAAGGGACGAACGAACCTTCAGTAAAGTAACCGATGGCCTGCAACAGGTGGATGCGGAACAGTCCAGTGTAGACAGATCCTGTAAGCCAATCACCAGGCCGTTACGTTTCGGGCCTAATCGCTGGAGATAACGTATGTTTGAGGCGGTGGTTGGTGATCCAGCACCCATACCATTCTGGTGGATCTCCCCAGGGAAAGTGAATGTTATGGAACGTCTTTTCCTGGGAATCCAATCTTGATAGAGTAGAGGTTCAGAGTTCAGACCGATCTTTGTCTAGTGAGTTCGACAGGGTCGACCATCTTAAGTGGGGGCCTATGTGACGAAACGGCTACAGATCGGCAGATCTCTGCATAATAGCCCTTTGAAGGGAGTGCGAGGCGTTGGTCTCCCTTGAATTTAATGTCAATTAATAGGGGATTTCCCTAGAAAAATAGTGCGGGGGCGGAGCTATTCTAGTTATTTATAGGAGAATCTAGAATGTTCCCGCAAGTGCGTACGTGGGAAAGAGCTCTAAGTTCACGGGTGCTTCATGCAGCACGGGGTTGAGAGAACATATCGTGACTCTGGGTTTCTCCGTGAATCATGAAAGTCACGCGGCCCGGGTAGGCGAGTGGAAGGCGCACTGACTTTGTCGTGAGCAGTCGCCCACCAAACCTCAGCGTAGGCAGATCGCAGCCAACAGGCTGATGTAATTTTGATGTCAATATTCGCGGCCAGTGCGGACATCTGCAGTCAAGTTTGTGATTCTTCAATCACAGGTTAGTTGAATACTTATTCTATTATTTAACTGTTGTCGTGATGCCGTGCTGAGTTCCCGGAATGAATTAATTGCCGTCGCAAAATTGAGTTGTCGCGTAGCGTTATCCGTTACAGTTGGCGGTTTGCATATTTAAGTAGGCTTTATCGATCAGCGATGTAATGTGGTACCTGACGGAACAAGCCGTATTCCACAGCGAGTGGTGTGTAAATAAACTAGGCCGAACGATGTGCTTTACAGTGTGTAGCAGTTACTGGTTGGGTTTATTAATTACGCAGGCACGGCGACAGTTTGTCAGTCATTACATCAACATGCTAGACGCTGTAAATAATAAGGTAGAGCTTATTATTAGAGATGTGTAATGTGCTTCGTGACATTAGAATTAGAACTTAATTGTTCTATCAGTGGTGGTGATTTTTCGAGGAATCAAGGTGAGATCAGCAGTGGTGTATTTGCTGTGTGCAGATAGTAGTGTTATTCCGCGTAAGCCGAATGGTGTGGCATCGGTAGGATAACAGTTGATAGGAGGTATTCATGATACTATTGTTACTGCTTGTTGTCATGTCCGTCCGCTAGGATGACCGTGCGTGTTCCATCTTACGTTGGTCTAAGCTGACTGAGAGGTAGGCCGGTACGCCCAACCTGTTAGGTTACAGGTCCGACCCAATGCAATCGTGCATATCCGATGAGTGAACATACCCGATCGAGGGTGATGCGGCACTCCGTAATTCGAGGCCGTGGTGTCTAGATAGATCGAGGTTTGAACCTAACCGTTTCTGTCTCTAATATTCTACTCTTCTGGAACCCTGACTCGGTTCATGGAGTACTTGGAGTACTGCCGTGAAGTGGTAGTATATGAGAGGAATAATCCCCCCCAAAAAAGGTGGAGTCAGAGTTTGGTAGTGGAGTCTGGAGGTTTGCTACATTGGATGACGTGACTTAAGTCGTCACGGGGCAAGGTACACGGGACCCACAGTAGCTGTGGGAAAGTGTAATGGTGGATGGCCACCACAGCTGTGCTCGACCGGCACAGGTATGACTGACCTGAAAGATAGTCAGTGAATACAAGGGCAACTCAGGATCTGGGGCAGGGATCCCAGACCTGACACTATGGCTGTGATATGATTTTGTTATTTAAGTGTAACAAGTCATGAGTTCTCCTTGGTTAATGCTATAGTAATGAATTATCAGGAGTATAATTCATTATGGTCATATAGTTATTAATGTGTGTAATTGATCAGTCCATGGGTTAAGGGATTGATGAATTGATGAGTCTGTCAGGAAGGAGATGTCCGGCTGGACACCTTCTCGATAAAGTAATCACTACACTGAAAGGAAAGTAGGTGTATATGTTGATTGATGATGGAAGATGAAACCGGATTGGACTGGCACCAGGCGAAGGATGCTTGACAGAGTCATACAGTCGACTCTGGTGCTAGGGGTTATATGTAGCCCAGAAGTGTTACTTGACTGAACAGGTGTGCTATTGCTTTTTCTACCATCATTATGCCTATATATTATAGTGACTAAGTAGTTCTATGATGTGATGATTTCATACTCATGTTGGTAGACATGAGGAATGTCTGAGAGGCAGGTGACAGGGTGGAGATGCTGGTAGTCTTTGTTGTAGTTGAGTACTCACACCAACCTCTCCGTGTTTCAGGATCTGTTATTACTATACAGAAGAAGATTCAAGAGCTTCACCATGAGCTCTATGGGCCCACTCATTCCAGTGCCTATCCAGAAGTTGATTGAGGCCATACTGGGAGTGGTCGTCTGATTCTGCGAGATCAATGTTGGAAGGAGCTGAGTGCTGAATAAGTCGGTAGGTCTAGGTTAGGACCTCCGTCAAGAGTCCGACGAGTGTCATCCGATCCTGAGGGGATCCAACACTGAAACGTCTGGTGATTCTAGCTAGTGAAGCACTGGTGACATTCAACCTCAGGGTAAACCTTGGTGATTACAAGGTCAGGAACTTTCAAGTTGAGTAACGTGATCAGTGTTACCGGTCACCATGACCTGTGTTATATGCTTCTGGCCCGGCTGGGTTATGGGACACCATGTATCAGTTGATGCTTAAATAGTGTTTCTACATTGGTTACCTTTATGAAGCCAACATGTGGTCCAGTGAACTAGGACATTGATTACAACATTGGTGGGAACACCAGAGTGACATGTTTGTTAAGGTAGGGAGCTACCTCATGCCAACGTGATGAACTGTTGACAATGTTTGTGAAGGTAGGGAGCTACCTCATGCCATCGTGGTGAACTGTTGACAGTGTATGCTAGGTTGTGATTACTACCCATTGATCAGGGTAGTTACATGATACTGTGTGACGATCTATTGTCCAAGGACATGGAACTAAGGTGAAGTGTTTAGTCACCTGATAGACTTTACCAGTGACATTGTGTGTTCATGTGGAGCAACCGCTCATTGTGTAGGTGACATATCAGTGTGTGGGTCACTTATGAGATAAAAGAGTGACCTGGCTCTTGTGTATTTTGAGACGGTGCTACATGTACTTTTTCTGCAAGTGGGAGACCGCTAATGTTCTAGGGTCGGCCCAGACTTCATCAGGAGTGTGACGAGTGAAATAGTACGACAGCAAGGAAGGATCCTTGTTCATCGGTGCAGTGTCAGTCAGGCAGTGGTATTGCGCTTGATCAGCCCGTGATTGGTTCTCTGTGTGAAGAGGGAACTTTGGAGAGGCAGCAGACCTTGGAGTTCCAGTCCACTGGAGGAGCCTGGGTGAGTCGCTACCACGACTGGACAACCGCACGAGCTATCGTCCGTCTCCATGATGATGAATACTCATCTGCGTCTTTGATCTTGTACATAGTTCTTCTAGTCTGGCTTTCAGCCATCCTTCTCTGTGTTGTGGTTGACGTAGTTCAGAATTAAATTTTTGTTCTCTTAGCTATGACTTTGTGCAGTGATATGACTGGTGTCTGGTCCGAGCCCCCTTGGGGTTTGGAACCCTAGGTGAGGGAGGGAAGGTTAAGCTGTCCCGGCTTGTGTGGGGCCTGGTAGATGTAGAGTGCTATTGAGGTGGTTGGAGCAAAGGCAGGGGATTGTATCTATCGTGGCAAACCAGACCAAGCCCCGGCGGTCTTGTCACACACAGCTTGATTACAGGCACATTGAGGGTACAGTTACAGAAAGTCAAGTATACTAAAGGAAACAATAAATATGATCTGTGCACATTGAAAAACGACAAGCAAATACAAGACAATGTTAACATAGAAGTAAAGAAAATATTTGATATTAATGAAATATTGTCTGAACTAGAGATCCTATTTCAAGATGTGAATGATCAATGGGAAATGTTGAAGAATACAATCAGTTTGGCTGCAGAAACAGTATTCCACAATTAAAGAAAGAGAGTCGTAAGAAATAGATGACTGAAGAAAAACAACACAATAGTAAATATAGCAAATTAAAGCACACACAAAATTTTAGGAGCTTACTATTCAAAGAATAAGTACATCAACAGGCTGCCTAATAACAAAAGATGAAAGAATCTTAATAGAAAAAGATCAAGCTTTACATGTGTGATCAGACAGAGTAGGCCTATGTAAAAAATCTTTATGATGGTAACAGAGAAGAACAGTATAATATTCGAAATAATAATGAAGGATCATCAATTCTGAAGATGGGGGTTCAGAATGTTCTTAACCATATGAAAACTGGCAAGACCCCCGGTTCAGATAACATCACAACAGATATGATTAATGCTTTAGAAGAATATGTAATGGATCACGTCAACAGACTGCTGAATACAATACATGATACTGGAGATATACCTCATGAATTATGTAATTCTGTATTTATTGCAAGCACAAAGAAATCAGAAGCCTTGGAATGTGATCAACATCGAACAATTAGTATAATGAGTTTCCTCCTCCTTCTGACATGTGCCGAACACAGTCTTCTTGTGTGTTTTTTTCTTATATCCTATTTACAGGACATTGCAGTCAACATCACCAGTTTTCAGCTGCTGTTGATGTCTTGGCAAGTTTTACGTTCAGTAGTTTGTCATTGCTTTCTGAACGACCAGCTCATATACCTTTCATTAAGAAACCAACGCATCGCGATCCGCTGCCAAATCTCTCACATCTGTGTTTCGTACAGGATTACGAACAGCGTCCTTAACCCCTTCGCAAGGGAGACCGGCGAATCTGCTGATTACCAACATAATTGTCCGTCTTCCCATGAGAAATAGGACATCATGGATGCACCCTGGCGCGATACACTGGTACCTCATTGCCTATGTCATAGTCAGTGGGAGGGAGCGACTGCCGATGTAGCAGCGACTGATGGGCAGTTGTCAATGGGCAGAGCGCCCTAATGCCATTATTTACTGTGTTTAATCAGTGGTGATATTTGCGATTGCTTTTTTTTTTCTTGGTTTCTGTGCGATAGGATAACTTCACACACCCTGGACGGCAATATCATCTTGATGCGCCACCACTGTACTATTTCAGTGGCTCTTCGTTGATATCTATAGAGATGTTTAGTCTTGATCTTGTAGACATCTCTCCTTCTACTTCTGACGGCCGTTGAGCCTTTCCATCTTGTACAATCTATACTCGTTAACAACTTAGACTGAACTCAACGTAGCTTGCAAAACATGACGCTGGAATAGTTTTTCCACATTCTGATTTACTAGTACTACATTTGACACTGTCGATAACAATCATTTGTTCCACAAAAGATTCACGAATATACACAACAGTGCCTAAACATTTACTATTCTAAAAGAGCGGCATGATCTTATTAACTCCGAACTAGGTCCGACTCTGACCGTAGCTCTAGTCTAACAGATCAAGGTGAAGTTTTGTCCTCGCACAAAACGTCCAGCAGACGTTTCACGCTTTTGTGACCTATGCCGTGGTAGGTCACTTGGCACGGTCTCCCCCTGTCGACCGCGCTTGTTACCAAATCATGCCATGCTCCAGACCTGTGTCAACTGGACCATGGCAGTCAGGAGGAGTGACAGACGAGACGTTCGGGTGACAAAATCCATGTGTGGTACCGAATGTTGGACAGACCATCGTCTCATTGTCTCAAAAATAAATATACACATCAAACTGCCACGGCGTCCTCAGCGGGTAAAAGTGCAAAAAAAAAAAAAAAAACTTAATGTCACCCACCTAAACATTTTTTTTAAAATGCAGCTGCCGTTTGAAAATATGTTGGAAGACCGCCTCAAATCCAGTGTCGCATCTAAACAAGATGCAGAAACAGAGTGGAGAGACCTAGAGGACATAATTGACAACACAGCTATGGAAATCCTGGGTCCAGCTCCCCCATCCCCCAGCATAAAGACTGGTTTAATGAAAATGCCGAAGACATCAACCAATTGCTGGTCGAGAAACATCTTCTCCACAAGGCATACTTGAAAGGCCCGAATTCAGTTTTAAAAAAGATGCCCTCGGTAACATCCGGACAGTAATGCTGCAGAAACTTCGGCACATGCTGAACTCCTGGCTGAGCAGCAAAGCTGATGAAATTCAAGGCTTTGCTGACAGACATGATATGAAAAACTTCTAGGACTCACTGAAAGCGGTCTACGGTCCTACATCACCAGGCATAGTACCCTTCCTCAGACTTGCCAACCATAAACAAAATAAACAAAGATATTCAGCAACTTTCCCGTGGTAAGGCGCCTGGTCCTGACTATATCCCAGCAGAGTTATACAAAGCATGTGGGCCGGTCCTAATAGAGCACCTTCACCACGTCTTTACAAACATATCGGTGAACGAGACCATGCCACAAGATTTCAAGGACGCGTCAATAGTCCACCTTTACAAACGTAAAGGAAGCCGCCAATCCTGTGACAACAACGGAGATATCTCCTTGCTCTCATTTGCAGGGAAGATACTCGCCAGAATTCTTCTCAACCGCCTCACAGCCCATCTCGACCAAGGTCTTCTTCCTGAGAGTCAATGTGGCTTCAGAAAAGAACGAGGAACTGGTAACACGATTTTCACTGCAAGGCAACTGCAAGAAAAATGTCCCGAACAGAACTGCGAAATGTTCTCTACTTTCATTGATCTTACCAAGGCTTTTGATACAGTCAGCAGAGAAGGACTGTGGAAGATTATGGCAAAATATGGCTGTCCACGAAAGTTTGTCCAAATAGTGCGGCTATTTCATGATGGTATGCAAGCAAGAGTTCCGGAAAATAGTGAGCTGTCTGAGCCCTTTCCTGTCACCAATAGAGTGAAGCAAGGCTCTGTCCAAAAACTGTTCAGCCTCATGTTTTCAGCTATGCTGACAAATGCCTTTCCAAATCAACGACATTGGAATAGACATCAACTAAAGCATGGATGGAAAGTTGTTCAATCTCAGAAGGCTGAAAGCTAACACCAAAACTATCAGCGACACCGTCAGAGCCTTCCTGTTTGCTGATGATTGCGCTGTGTACGCCAACTCGAGGCAGACATGCAACACAATGTTTCAGCTTTCTCATATGCCTGTGCCAACTTTGGGCTCAATATCAACTTGGAGAAGACTGTAATTATGTACCAGCCAGCTCCGGAGATTAATCACACAGTGCCGAATATCAAAGTGAATGGTCGTAGACTAAGTGTTGTGGACAAATTCACCTATCTTGGCGGCACTGTTTCCCAAGCTGCCACAATTGATGATGAAGTGAATGCAAGAATCTCCAAGGCCAGCGTCGCCTTTGGCAGACTGTACAAGAATGTGTGGAACAGAAATGGAATAAGCCTGCAAATAAAGCTGAAAGTCTACAAAGCAGTTGTATTATCCACAGCTATATGCGTGTGTGTGGTATCAGGTCTTAGTCATATATGACTGAGCTATCGTATGACAGTAGACGGTACTACCTGCTTTCTGTTAGCGCCGAACGTTGGGCGGCGCTTACCAAACCCGACACCCCACATTGTGCCAACGGCTTCGGGCGGAAGAGCGCAATTGGGAGTGTACAAGCCTTACCCTGGTGCGAGGAAATGCAACCTAAAGACAAAATGTCATGGCAGGGCAGACCAGGCCCTAAGCCTTGGTTGGCGGCTGTTCTAGGATCGAAGCTCCGACAGGCGGACAGTTAGAGCATTGCTTTGCTGATCCGGCAGCTTCTGCAGCTTGTCTTGTTCCAGATGTATAGGTGTTACC
Organism: Cepaea nemoralis; assembly: GCA_014155875.1. Lineage (NCBI taxonomy): Eukaryota > Metazoa > Mollusca > Gastropoda > Stylommatophora > Helicidae > Cepaea > Cepaea nemoralis. The sequence continues at coordinate 134,057 of JACEFZ010014747.1, read as the reverse complement.
TTTCCTCTGGAGTGAACTAGGCAGGCAGAGAGAGGGATCATGCTGCATGGGCAACACATGATCTCTATATTTTAGCCCAGGCTTTGTGTTATGGAGAGACAATAACTCCATCCCTGGTCTTAACCAGTCTCGGAATCAAAGCGAGAGGCAACTGTTACAGGTTATAAGTCCTTGTCAGTTGGCGTAGACATAGGGCGCCACGCGTTGCCTCTGACGGTGGGAGACACCTACGGGTGTCACTGATCAGCTACCGCCCGCCTCAAGCTGGGCAGCCCCCAGCCAATTGGGTGCTGATCCGCCACAGCCTGCCTGCTTCAATGGGTGCTTGGGGCTAGGACAAAATCTGAATCGCAGGCTGTAAACCCAATGCAGCAGGTACTAATAAGAATACTGAAAGTGAAGTATTAGAAATATCAGGTTGTGTGACGGTTTATTCCATGCTCAGTCTTCGTAGACTTAAATGGATAGGACATCTTAGGAGGATAGATGATGGTAGAATACCAAAGGACATCTTTTTTTGGTGAATTACAGATGGGTAAGAGATCTCAGGGTCGGCCTCTACTACGATACAAAGATGTGTGTAAGCGGGACATGATTGATACAGGCATTGATAATGCACATTGGGAGCAAGTCACAGCTGAACGTGTTGCATGCAGGGCAAACATCAGAAATGGAATAAATACAAAGGAGACAATTATTGCACATAAGTCACACACCGAGCGTGTGAGACGTAGGATGGTGCATGATGGTGGAAATGACCACGTGTTCACATGCATCCACTGTGAACGAACATTTACAGCGCGAATTGGCCTTATCAGTCATATTCGCTACCGCCATGGGTAAAAGTCTTTTTGAAGCACAAACTATGGTCTGTCAAGACGACAAGGTGCCAATATTATGCGTGTGAAACCTGGACTGTTTATCAGCGACACGCTGGAAATTAAACCACTTCCACACAGTCTGCCTTAGGAAGCTATTGAAAATTAAATGGCAAGACAAGATTCCGGACACTGAAATCCTAGAAAGAGCGTCCATGCCCAGTATCCACACTCTACTAATGAAGAATCAGATTCGCTGGGCTGTTCACTAGACTCGCATGCCAGATTGCAGACTCCCTAAATTTGTTTTTTACGGCGAGCTGCGTTGTGGTAAAGGCTCCAAAGGCGATCAGAGGAAACGCTTTAAAGACACTCTGAAGATCTCACTAAAAGCTTTTGGAATCCGTGACACATAGGAGGCTGCTGCCAAAGACTGAAATTCGTGGCGTACATCATTACTCAAGGGTTTGGTCACTTGTGAAGCCAACAGAGGGCAAGAGCTGCGAAAAAAAGGCTGAGCAGAAAAACTAAAACAGGAGATCCTCTCCCTGGAACGTCAAGCATTCTTTGTCCACATTGTCAAAGAAATTTCGATCCAAAATAGGCCTTATCAGCCATCTTAGAACTCACGGCTCCATACTTTCAAACTCACTGGATAAAATGGATTGTCATCATCATTCTTGATGGACAAACAACAGTATAATGAGTCACACCATCAATATTTTGCTAAGAATTATCATGCAAAGAGTTAGGAAGACAATACAACCTGAAATAGGAGAAGAACAATGTGGGTTTGTAGAAGGCAAGGGTAATAGTAAATGCTGTGTATGTGCTGAGAACAGTAATTGAACTTTCTATAGAAGTAACAAAGATCTACACCTTTGCTTTATTGACTACAAAAAGGCTTTCGATAAAGTGAGACATGTCGACATGATAAGGATGCTTGAAATCTACAAATTGATGGGAAAGACCTTAGACTCGTAAAAAACATATATTCGAAACAACCAGCTGCCATAGGGATTGATAATGAAGTGGGACAATATCGGCCTATTAAGAGAGATGTGAGACAGGGATGTGTAATGTCTCCAGATTTTTTTTTCTCTGTACAGTGAAACTATTTTCAAAAATTTTAACATTATAAATGGAATCATCATTTGTAACATCAATAACATCAGATATGCAGATGATGCAGTCTTGATTGTATTGTAACATCAATAACATCAGATATGCAGATGATGCAGTCTTGATTGTATTGTAACATCAATAACATTATATATGCAGATGATGCAGTCTTGATTGCAGACAATGCACAGGATCTGCAACAATTAGTAGATGCGGTTGTTGCACACAGCGAACAACTAGGGTTAGAATTGAATTGTAAGAAGACACCGATTATGGTCGTGGCGACTTTCTCCGTAATCTCGTATATCCACGTGAGGAACGTAACTTAAGAGAGAATCGGTAGCGGCTCTCGTCGCGTTGGTAATTACGGGGTATGTGAGCCGGCCGCTCAGAAATCAATGGCAAACTACTGAACGTAATCTTGCAAAGAAATCAATAATCAGCTGAAAGATGCTGATGTTGACAGTGATGTTCTGTAAAGGATATCTTCTTCTTCTTCAGCGTTCCGAGCCATTGAGGTTCTTTGCTGCAGATACAATCCGTCTCCATTCGTCTCTCTGGTTGACCTTCTCTTGCCAGTCGTTGATTCCAAGTGTTTGTAGGTCTGTACATGTATTATCTCTCCACCGTCTTCTTGGTCTACCTCGGGGTCTACGGTCATTTATTTCCTGAGTGTAAGCGAGTTTTGTTTCCCTATTGTCTCCCATTCTTTCTATATGCCCCAGCCATTATAGTCTATTTGCCTTCATGATACCAGTGATTAGCGGGGACTTAAACAGATCATAAATGTCTTTGTTACTTCTTCTTTTCCACTCTCCCCTTTGTGTATCCCTAATGGGTCCAAAGATGCGTCCAGTCCTGTAAAGGATATGCGAAAAATAAATATACACGTAAATGGGAACATTCTTAAACAAGTGAATTGGTACAATTATCTCGGAACAGTCTTAACATTTGACGGGAGATGCTTTGAAGAGATTAGCTCAAGAATCGCCATGGCGAAGATAGGCTTTTGCAAGATGAAAAACATTCAGATCAATAAAAATTATGTCAATTGCAATGAGAAAAAGAGTGTTGAGGTGCTACATAGAACCTTTACTTTTGTATGGATGTGAAGCGTGGACATTGAGCAGACAAGCTGAAAACATCTGATGGCTGTGGAAATGTGGTTTCTGAGGAAAATGCAAAGAATACCATGGACAGACAGAAAAACCAATGGCCAAGTTCGACAAGAAACAAATGAAAACCGTAAACTGATTAGAGAAATTTGACGTAGACAGTCACATTTTGTTGAACACGTTATGAGAAGAAATAAATTGGAGAACTTGGTGAAAACTGGCAAGATCGAGGGGAAGAGAACAAGCGGGAGCCAGAGAAGTAAATACCTGGATGACTTGGCCAAGTGGTATGGTCGAGACAAGAACACTAATCTTATCTATGACTCAGGTGATCGAGTAATTTGGCGAATCATGACCGCCCACGCTTAGCGGCATGGCACATGATCGATGGATATGTATTTTACAAATTAGTGAAGTTGAGCAAGTATAAAGTGAATCTAACACGTGTGTGTGTGTGTGTGTGTGTGTGTGTGTGTGTGTGTGTGTGTGTGGTGTGCGTGTGTGTGTGTGTGTGTGTGTGTGTGACAAACATGGGCATGTATACTGTGAATCTTATATATATATATATGGCTGTTGAACATATGTGAAGTGAAGCAAATATAAAGTGAACCAAGCACAGACATACGCCTCAGACAGGATCTGTCCCATCACTAACGAGAGTGAATCACCCGGGGCAGATTCTGAGTCCAGACACAAAAGACCACTGCACGCATTTCTGCATAAATTGTGAGCAGACAGACATGCTGCCAGATCCGTGCAGACAGCTGGAGAGAGATGGAGACTTAGTTAGTCCCGCGCGGATGCCTCGTTAGACATGCAAAGCGGATATCAAAGCAAGTGAGCGCTCATGTATGTATCTGTACTGTCAGCTGCAAGATTCTCTGGGCCAGTTCTGATTCGGCGGAGCAGAGGCGGGCAACTGTAGTTTGGGTATCAGTTTAGTGTCAGAGGTTCCCAAACCACGGCCCACGGGCCACTTGTGGCCCGCCAGCTGTAAGAAAGTGGCACTGAAGGTCTTGTTGTTCAATATAAAATATTTCAATGATTTTTTAAACATGCACTCGGAGCGACCCGTCAGCTCACGATAATTTACTCTGCTCGTGGTTTACCATGATGCTACTAGGCTATGGGTTGGCCGATTTACTGGCGGCTTTTGTAAACACTTCTTTCTTGCTGTTCGTGTCCAACAAGGGATATAACTACTTCTTCTTTCCCCCAGTCCGCATCAAGGTCATTTTCTCTACATATAACTTAGCTGATAGTGATTATTTAAACCTCCACACATTACTGGACTTACTACGAACGCCACTCGACATAACTGAACAATAGTGAACTCGAACAGTAGTCGACTCAAACACCAGTTATAATTTTAGGTGTATATTATTCTACACAGATTAGGGTTGACATCACCAATTTACAACTCAGATATTCGACAATACTTCTACATAACGTTTTCTAAACACAACCTAATTCTTTAAAAGAGTGGCGCAGTATTGGCCATTACTCTAGACTTGACATGGTCCGCACTGAACGAAACCAAATCGTAGACTGCCTTGTCTGGACTCTACTTCCTGTCACTTGGCAAGTGAGACCCCAACGTTTTTCACGTTGTGTGCAAAGTCCACTTTTCACGTTCCGGTGTTCACTTGCTGAACACGGTCATAACCTTTAACATCTACCCTGGGTTATGACTTGACTATGCCATGTTATGATTAGATATTATCGAATGCGCCTGTTCAGTTCACAACGAAACGTTATAAAGTTCCCATATCCCAACCTTGTCGACCAATCAGAGTGCGCAAGGCGCCATGTTGTCGTCTGTTACAACTGTTAAGCAGTGTTGGTAGTATTGTGTTGAAATTAGATTTGTTTCAAATAAACATTTACCGTTAAAGCCTATAAACATGAGTGTGGAAAATATAAAATCAAACAATGGTAAAAATCGAAAATATGAAGATGTTGCTTGTCGTGAATTCAACGAAGATTGGACGGAGAAATTTATGTTTATGCCTAGCCGTAGTGGTAAACCAGATTGCTTAATCTTCGGATCTTGTGTTCTTCTTCTTCTTCTTCTTCTTCGTTCATCCGTTTTGTTTTTTTCGGATGTGATTGCGTTGTGCCTGTTTACAGCAGAGCTGCGTTCTTGCGCCGTTAGGCCGACACATCCGACTTCTGCGGGCATTTGTTGACCGGGTTAACCTTCCCGGGGGTTTCTTCGGACGTTTGACTCTCACTGTTGTGGTGTTATCCCCCATCCCAGCTGGTCCATATAGAACAGCCACAGATCCTGGTTAGCCCTCAAGGGAAGGCAGGGGCAGACCATGGGCATTCCCCGCCATCCAAGGAGGCTTCCATACTTGCAGAGCCGATACATAGCGCTCTGGTACTGGGCTCACCCAAGGAATCGTCACGTCCTGCACATGGCTGCTTAGCCTCACTTCCGTATATTGGGCCTTCCGTTCACCATAGGCTGTTCTTCCGGAAACCAGAAGTATGCAGTCTGCAGATGACATCCACACAGTGAGCTTTCGATTCGGACTTTCCACGTAATGGATTTGCTATCCAAGCAATATTCCATTTTGTGCCACTAGGACACTTTTCCACCTTTTATGAAGCCCACACAGTGGGCTTTTGATTCGGACTTTCCACGTAATGGATTTGCTATCCAAGCAATATTCCATTTTGTGCCACTAGGACACTTTTCCACCTTTTATGAAGCCCACACAGTGGGCTTTTGATTCGGACTTTCCACGTAATGGATTTGCTATCCAAGCAATATTCCATTTCATGCCTCTGGGTCTTCATGCACCTTTAAATGTCAACCTGTATGTAGTTAAAGTAAGCTGTGGTCAACTTTAGCTTGTTGATATCTCCATAGAGCTTGTCCTCAAATGAAGCAGGTGTGGGCCAAAATATCTTTCTCTGTTCTGCATACGTTGGGCAATCCTGCAGCAAATGTTTTGCTGTCATTTTTCCAGTTCTACAATTACATTCATCGGTATCTCCTATCTTTAGTTTATTGAACAAGTGGTATTTCAGCCTGTTATGTCCTGTGCGGAGTCTGAAGATTGCTACTTGTTCTCTTCGGTCGAGTTTGTAATATGCATCATCCTTCTGATGGCCTGGATGCTCTGATTCCCATTTGGTTCTATAAGTGCTTTTTATCAACCTCTTTACCTCATTATAGGTTATGTCTATGTCAGGCTGTGGTAGTCGTCCGCCCTCTTTTGCCAGTCTGTCAGCCTCTTCGTTTCCAGGTATACTGCAATGTGATGGGATCCACTGTATTACAACTTTTTTGGATTTCTGGCATAGACCATGGAGTGCTGCTCTTAGGTCAGTTAGTTCTGTGCTGTTATTGCTCTTCAGTATTGAGACAGCTGACTTTGCATCTGTGAAGATAGCTATTTGCTTCTCTTTATTTTCCTCCATCAGGAGCATTTCTGCTGCAGTTTTCAAAGCCTCTACCTCCGCTTTGAAGTTACTTGAAAATTTTCCAGTTGCCATTGAGTGTGTTTTTTTCACTCCATTTTTTAAATTTAGGAGAATTCCTCCTCCTCCATTCTCTATTGAATTTTTGGCTGATCCATCTGTATATGCATGGGTCCAATTCCTGCTTGGGTAATGTTCTTTTATGTAGTTTAGGGTTATTTCTCTTCTTTCGGTTTCATGCTGAGTGTTCTTTTTCTCAATACCAGGAATGTTTTCTATCATCTCAGGCAGTTGCTGCTGTCTCCAAGCTGGGAACTTGTGTGCATTGTGTATGGGCTTGACTGTTGATATGTTAAGTATAGGATCTGCCCTAATCCTTCGTTTTGCAGTTTCTACAAAGTTGCTACGCTTCAGTCTTCCCTTTCCAAAACCATTAAATCTGTTGTACATAGGGTGGTCTGTCAATCTTCTAAATTTTTCTGCTTGTTGCTGGGCTCTGCTATCTCTTCTATCCTGCATTGGTTGTAAACAAGTGATCTTTTCTAGTTCATTAATAGGCGTTGTCTTCAGGCTTCCAGTTATGATTCGCATTCCTTGGTTTTGGACTCTACTTATTTTGTTAAAGTTTGACTTAGCTGCTGTTGCCCAAGCTGCAATGCCATATTCCAGTACTGGCCTCACCCGTCCAGTATATAACTTCTTGAGAACTTTCTCATCTGCTCCCCACGTTGTACCAGCAAGCTTTTTCATGATTGCCATTCTCTGCCTTGCTCTTGTTCGATTTTTCTCAACCTGTGTCTTCCATGTCAGGCGACGATCAAAGGTGACTCCTAGATAGTTTGGATTTTCTTCATGGCGCAATATTTTTCCATTCAATACCAGCTTAGGTTGCTGAGTTTTATTTGAGAGGGAGAACACTGTGCATGTTGTTTTCTCCTCACTTATCTTCACTAGCCATGATTTTGACCAGTCCTCTAGTGCTAATAGGGCTTGCTGTATTCTGCTGTTAGCTGTACTAATATATTCTTCAGATGTCCATATGGCTAGGTCATCTGCAAAGGAGGATGTGTGTACTCTGGCTGGAAAATTTTCTGTGATGTCATTTATATATGCTAGGAATAATGTTGGTGAAAGAACTCCTCCTTGGGGGACACCTTGCTCCAGCAGCATCATTTTGCTTGTTTGTCCTTGTACTTTTGTCCTGGCAGTTCTGTTCTCAAGGTAGTGGCTGATCCATTTATACATTTTTCCACAAACATGCATGTTTTGCAGTTTTACTTTCAGTCCTTCCTTCCATACTTTATCAAATGCTTTTTCTAAATCTATCCAGACTGCTAGTGTGTGCTTTTTCTCTTGGAAGGCATCCTCTATTTCCTGAGCTATATAGGTTATTTGATCTTCAGTGGATCTGTACTTTCTGAATCCTGCTTGGTGTGGTGTTAAGAGTTTGTTTTCTTCCAGATGCCATGTTAGCCTGCCATTGATAATGCGTTCCATTAATTTTCCTACACAACTAAGTAGACTGATAGGTCGATAGCCATTTGGTTCTTCCAGGTCTTTTCCTTTCTTTGGGACTGGTATTAGTATAGCTTCCTTCCATACCTGTGGGACTATTCCTCTCTTCCAGCTGTTATTTAGGACTGCTAGTAGTTTCTTCTTTGCCTTGTTGCCTAGTCCTATTAGCATTTCATTTGTGATTCCATCCTTTCCTGGTGATTTCTTCTTTTTTAGGGTATTCATTGCCTGTTCCATTTCTTCCATTGTTAGATTTGCCATCATATATTCTGCTGCTGTCTCTGTATTTCTATGATGTATCTGTTTGTCTTTGATTGCTTTCTTCTGTTCGGTTGTAATATCAATGTGGTTTGCATTTGCATAGTGTTCCATTAGTGCATTTGCAGCCTTTTTTCCTGTAAGCAAGGCATTTCCTTGTTTAATTGTTATTTGTTTGTTTCTAGGTCCTTCATTGTTCATGGCTTTCACGAGTTTCCATAGTTTGTTTCCATCCCTGTCAAAATTCAGGTTTTCTGTTTTTTCCCTCCAACAATCTCTTGTTGTTTGATTTACTGTTCTTTTATATTTTGCTGAGATGGCTTTGAGAGATATATTCGCTTCAATTGTTTGTTCTCTCTCTGCTGTCTTCCTGGCATCTTCAACTTTGTCCTCCAAACTTTGTAGTTCTTCAGTCCAGTATGGTTTGTAATTTTTCCTCGCTCCTCTAGGAATGGACTCAGTGGCTGCCTGTATTATCGCTCTGTTTAGACTTTCCACCATTTGCTTTATGTTGCCATATCGTGTATTTATGTTTTCACAATATTTGTCTGTTAGTATGGCAAATCTGTCCCAATCTGCTCGTTTGTAATTCCAGCGGGGCAAGGGCTTTTGCTCCTGTGGAACATACTCCATATTCATTACAAGCTTGATTGGTCTGTGGTCACTACCTGCTAATTGGTCCAGCACATGGCGATCGATTTTGTGGAGGATGTCTCCTGTGCAGAAAGCTAAGTCTGGAGTAGAAGTGGTAAGCCATCTTCTGGAGTAGAAGCTCGGTGTGTCATCCGCTTTGTTGAGTAGATGGAGATTTGAGTCTATTTCCCAGTCCTCCAATTCATCTCCTCCTTTGTCAGTATCTGGGTATCCCCATCTTTCTGAACGGCTATTAAAGTCTCCGACAATAATGCAGTTTGTGTCAGTTATTTTCATGTTTGAGAGTGTAAGGTCCTTATCTGCTGGGCTATACAGATTGTAGATTCTTATTTTCACGTCCTTTATCATTATATCAACACCTATAATTTCTGTTTGGTTGTCAGAGATCACAGATACTTCGCTGCAAGGTATTGTATTTCGTGTAAGTATTAGAACTCCTCCTTTATGTCCTTCGCGGTCGAAACGTGTGGCCTGATATCCTCTGACTGAAAATTTGCGATTGGCATTGAGGTGTGTCTCTTGAATGCATGCCACATCTATTCTATCTTTATGAAGACGCTGTGTGAGGGATTCTTTCTTGTTATAAACTCCTTCGGCATTCCACTGTAGTATGTTGAGTGTCCTTGGTATTTGGTCAATAGCTCTTAACCTACTCCTCTGTGCCTTGACTCCACAGCACAGGGGAAGGTGACCACCAGTAGTCATGGGTGGACCCCCTCGAGGCAGGGGGCCCGGCACTATCACCGCCTGATGGGACTTCACGGGATTAGCACCATAACGATTAATTTTCATCTGTGGCATCATGAAATGATAAAGTCACGTTGCACTTCTTTGTCAAGCCTGTGGCTCAGTACATCCGATTTCGACAAGCACCTTTCGGGATGCTTTCCCTAGCCTTTGACCGTCCCCAGTCTACCTACAAGGCAGCAGGTTTGTGCGTCACTTCGTCTGGTCCCTCTCCCTTGACCTGTCCGACATGGGTGACCCTACCAGTAGCAGTGCCACCGTCGGCATAGCTCTTGGGGTCATTGGAACGCGCAAGCCCCTCTACCTCGTCAAGGTGGACGCACGGCAGAGGGGGGATTTTGTGTTCTGTTACCAACAAAAATTTAATCTGGAACGACACTTCACGACCACACATTCAGATATAAATTCTCAATATCCGATCAATTCGGAGTTAAGAAAAAATTTCATAGAGAAAGTTCTCTGACCAGGCAGCAGTCATTTTTCACCAACGCTAATGAACAGAGCAAGAGTGCTGTTGTTGCGTCGTACGGAGTCGCTCTTCTGTTGGCTTGCAAAAAGAAACCGTTCACCAATGCAGAAACAATAATGAAGCCTTCTCTTAAAATTGTTGCTAGAATGCTTGGTGATAAAAAAGTGTGAAACAAAATTTGATCAGACTCCTTTGTCTAAAATTACCATGGCCAGGCTAGTTGAAGAATTAACCAACGATGTTCATCGCCAAGTAGCAGCACATACAAAATTATAATTTGTTTTCATTGGCAGTGAATAAATACACTGACATTTCTGACACAGTTCACGTCACAGTTTTTGTTCGAGCAATAAACGATAATTGTGAAGTCATTGAAGAACTTCTCGGACTTGAAACAATGCATTATTATACTACGAAAAAGGACTGATCTGTTTGAAACTCTGAAGTTGTGTGTAGAGAAAAACAACGTAGAATTGACCAAATAGGACAGTGCATGCACCGACGGTGCTCCGGATTTGATGGGTAAAAAGTCTGGATGTCTAACATTATTGGAACAGTTTCTTGGCTAACTATATTAACATATCATTGTATCATTCACCAAGAAGCTCAGAAAGACTTTAAATCTGAAATATGTCATTGATGTTGTTCTGAGATGTGTGAACAAAATACGAAGTAAGGCGATGAACAGGTGTTTATATAGTTTCTATCAGACCTGAACGAGGAATACGGTAAGCTACTTGCAGCGAGACGGACCAACGGGTGTGTCTTCGCGTAACTCCTCCTAGTAGGCGGCGCTTAACGGGATTCCCAGTTATAATTATCTTCGGGGGATGCCGTCGACATTCGTAGTTTCTAGACGATTCTTGTATGTTCGCGGTAGAGCTATTCCTGTCTATTGCGTTGTGCCGAACAATCTGGGCACTGGGCTAGCATGGGTTCCACGTGTTTCGAACCCATGTTCCACACTGGAAACCTGTTTGTTGAGAAACACACAATTTGTGTGTGGTTTGAGATTTCTACACAACTCAGAAACAGCCACGCTGCTGTCATTCACCGATCTCACTCGCAGCAGAGCAGACATATTTTTGTCAACCCATATATTGTCTTACGAGAGGTGTTCATCACTCCACAAGGGTATGGCTGCATGATGTAATTGCTTATGCACTAAGGTAACAACCTCCTTTCTCTGTTCCTTGCTTTGTTTACTTGTATTTCGCTAGTAAACGCGGTGCTTTCAGTAATGTTCACGAGGCAGTTCATGAATAAATAATTAAAGCTATCGATCGATGCGAGATGTAAATCTAGGCCGTAGGCTGTGCGTGTAATATTTGTTTATCGCCGTAGTTCTGTGAATACGGGATGAAACTAAATATTTAGCAAAGTCCTTTCCTATAGGCTGCATGGTTATAGTGTGTTAGATCGTGACATTAGTTAGTTACTGTGAGAATTTGCCTTAATTTGTGAAACTTTATAAGTGCTGTAATTTCATTACCGCTAGTACCGAAAGTCCGTTTAGTGGACAGAGCAAGCTTCAGTAGAGCAGTTAATGTTTTCTAATGATTATATCTTAATCAGTTAGGATTTTGTAGTGCTGATTTATGGCAAAGCTGCTGTGGTGTTGTGATTCCAATGGAGTGTGGTGAAGCTGTGTCACAAAGTTATTGTGGTGATGCTTATTCTCATAAGGACGTGGTGTTTATATTTCCGAGGGATGTGCGGATGTGCAGTGTCATTGTGGTGGTGATATTTCGTGTAGGATCGTGATGTGTATATTTTGCTAGAGATGTGGGAAGGAACGGTGTGTGATTGTACTGCGTGAGTCCTGGTGTTACGGCGTGCGCTTTTGCGTCGTGATTTCGCCGCGACAGTTCGCTCTTGTGTACGACACTTTGCTATACTTTATCCTTATGGTTTGGGGACAACTCGATGCTATCCTCATTGTCTGGGGACACATATACTAGGGGTCTGATGAAGAGAGGATTGCTTCTATACTTCAACAGACGACAATAATTATGGGATGGGGAAGCAGGATAATTCTAAATAGGATGTCTGGTCCTAACCGACCAGTGGAACCGTTCAAACTTTAGCCTTCGCCTAAACACCGGGGGTAATTGAACGGCCATGGATATATACCATCTACATGTGGTATACCATGTACAAATCTAATTTCTCTTTGCGTTCTAGTTGGGAAGGGGTAACAAAGAGGACTTTTCTCGGATCTGGGATAGGAATCCTAGAAGAGTTATTGGTTGATTAATTAATTAATTAATTAATTAATTAATTGTTCATTAATTGATTAATTAATTAATTATGAGATGTTTTGATGTTATGTTGATGATGATGATGATGATGATGATGATGATGATGATGATGATGATGATGATGATGATGATGATGATGATGATGAAGGAGAATGGTCCGAAGGAACATAGCCACCGGAGAGAAACCAATACCACCGTGTAATATATAAATATATTACTATAGAAATGGTAGAGGTGAAATAGAGAGAGATAACAGGAGGTACTATCGTCCCACGACAGGGACCGAATGGCCAGACATGTGCTACTTTAAACTATACCTCCCAGACGAGCAGATTCAAGGTGCTCTCTGACCACTGACTTGCAGTCTTGCATGAACCTTTTATATAATTGAAGTGATCCAATAACCCGAGATACGTGGTTATGTGTAGTCTGATTACGTTGAGACAAGATGCATGTCATGTATGTCAGTGTTGGCGCCGAGTGCTCTCACTCAGTCCTTTCCTTGCAGGACTGCCTTCAATAGTGGTAATCCTCAGTTTATATTATGAAGAGAACACCTGGCCATATGTGCTTTTTCCAGTGCGACAGCCATGATGGGGCTGAAGTCTATACACCAGAAGCAGGCTTGATCAATATCCTTCATGATAAACCCACCTGATAGGAGGTGGTAACAGTCACTTACTACCTACCGTGACTTATCAACAAGTCCGACGAGTACTTATGTCAATACGACACTATGATGTTATGGTAAAGCCCGGATGTGGTCTACTCGACAGGGCGTCTGAAATGATTGCTGCATTTTGACTCTTCAAGGTGGCCGTTTCGCTACGTGACACGATGCAGTTGGGATCCTACTTTTCAACGTAATAGTCTTGTACAATATTGACTTTAGACACAAGGTCAATGATGCCTCTTGGACATTATCAGGCCCAGAACGGGTCATCTGAACTGAGTGCTATTACACCCAGTATTGATGAAGTTTCCCAGAACTTAGCAGGTCCTGAAGGGGTGAACAGACTTTAGTGATTTGTAATCCAGTGACTTTAGTGGAATTCTCACAATCTACGAGTTAGTGCCTCATTTTGAACTTCAGTGGGGACCCCTAGTGCCATAGGGTCTCCAAGTCAAACTTTTGCTCAAGACTCTAGTTGTGCGCCTACGCCACCATGGGACACTTTGGTAATGGAGGGCGTGTATATTTGCATCCTGTTGGTGAATCTCAGGATGGTTCATTGTAGTTGATCTTCACCGGAGACTTGGAGGAAGCCGGAAGGGTCCCAACTTTCACAGTCAGCTCAGCTTTGTGAGATCCGGTGAGTCAACTAAACCGACCATACGTACATTTCACTGAGTCTAACCTGCTACGTGATGACGGACCATTCCTGAACCTCTTCTACTTTCTGAAGTCACAGCTGTAGATACCCCTATTTTCTTACTGACTTGTTATCCTTCGTATGGGACGCAGAGGTGTTTATAAGGCACCAGGGCCGGGTTATATACTGGCCAAGACCTATTGACGCGTCCTCGTCGAGCGTCCTGGGCAACAGGTCCCTTCGGGGTCCTGGCTAAAGTCAATAGGATCGCCGATTCCTCCGAAGTCGGAGAGTGTCTGCCTGTACGGCGAGGAACCACCAGTCTGCACACCAATAAGCCAGACATGGGACAACGGATACTCACGCAAACCTCAGGTCCTGTATGACATCACACTGATGTTGGACAACAGGATGTCTTCATCCGACATACAGGACTTCGCGTTGGAGCTCAAGCCAACGAACACAAGCAAGCAAGCAAGTATCCTTCGTATTTGGACACTTTTGGTTGATTAAACTTTGCATTTTTCTGTTACCATGATTTTGCTGGACGTAATGTGTGTCGTCCAGGGTGAGCCCTCTATCGGGAAGGGTCCATAGGTAGGGAGGAAAGGACAGTTCCCGAATCTGGTAGGGGCTGAGTAGACTTTCAATACTTTGGTGGCGATCAGTGCAGGGCGGGAAGATCTAGGTGTACCATTACCTGTCTAACCCCAGGGGAACTGGTACACTACTGTTACACTGTGATATCAGATGGCTATCTAAAGGAAAAGTTCTGTCACGTTTCTGGGCCCTGTAAAATAGTGTCTATCTGTTTCTATATGGAAAAAAAATGCATTGCCTACAGAACGGGAATGTCTACTGAATGATGACTGGCTTAATGACCTGGCATTTTTGGTGGCCATCACGTCTCATTTAAACTCTTTAAATGCGATGATCCAGGGAAAAAACAAACTATTCACAAATTTGTGCGATAACATTTCTTCATTTACAATGAGACTACGACTGTTTATCGGACAGCCGACTGAAGGGATTTTAGAGGCGTTTCCAACTTGTGGTGGAAAGAAATATGACTTGTTATAATACAAAGTAAAAGTTGAAAATCTTCTGTATATCTTTTAGTCGAGATTTCAAGAGTTCACAATAGAGGAGGATAAGGTTGCCCTAGTCATAAATCCGTTCGTATTTCCTTATGCCAAGCTCTGCCAATTACAGCAAAAACTTCAGCACGAAGTAATTGATTTGAAATGCAATTCTGCACTAAGAGGTAAATTTCTGGAGCTGCCTGCTTCACCTTCGGCAGATCATATGATTTCATTCTGGAGACTATTGCCAGTCGAACAATTTGAACACTTGCGTTCATTTCCCCAGAGATACATTTGTCGTTTTGGTTCGACTTACAGATGCATGCGAGAGGTCATTTTCCGCAATGACCGTTATAAAAACGCAAGCAACGTTCCAGACTCACTGACAATAACCTAACTGCGCTTGTGACTTTGGGCACGACAGATTTGTGCCCAGACATTGATAAGCTGGCATCTGAACTTAAGTAACTGGTTATGAATAACAGTTACAATTGTAAATTAATTACATTAATAGCGACTTTCGAAACTGATTAAAAATTTATTGTTAAATGAAATTTATTTTAATTGTAAACCAAACAATGACCGCAGTGTAGTACTGAAACTGACTGCCTTTAAAGTTTTAGAATTTTGTTGACCAAAGTTAAGAAAGGTAAGAATGATACTGCACGACTTTTATAATTTTATAAAGTTGTGGCCCGCTTAACTACCGAAAATAGTAGATATGGCCCTCTCTTGAAAAGCTTGGGAACCACTGGTTTAGTGGGACTGTCGACACGATGACACCTCAGATAGCGCCTCGCTGAGGTGGCGGGGGGTGGGGGATGCTAAAGACCGCGGGAGTGATGACCACCTAGTGACATCAACACAAGAACATAGTCAACGCAACGTTTTCCTCAAATTAAACAGCTTTGTTGTTTAAACAGCCGGCAAACGGTTATTGCGTCGTTATAAATAGCTCATACAGTAACATGGATCATTGACAGGAAACAGCTGACATAGTAACATTAATCATTGTTTGGAAACAGCTGACAGAGTGACATTAATCATTATTTTGAAACAGCTGAGAAAGTAATATCATTCTTTTTTTTTGGTAAACAACTGACCATCCATCCATCATGTGCCATGCCGGTAAGCGTGGGCGGTCATGTTTTGCCATCTCACTCGATCACCAGAGTCGTGGATCAGCTCCGTGTTTCTGTCTCGACCATGCCACAAGGCCAAGCCATCCAGGTACTTGCTTCTAGGTCTTCCCCTTGGTCTGTTCCCCTCGATCTTACCAGTTGTCACCAAGTTCTCCAGATCATTTCTTCTCATAACATGCCCAAAAAATTGTGACTGTCTACGTCTAATGTCTCTAATCAGTTTACGGTCTTCATTTGTTTCTTGAAGAGTAGTCTGATTACGTTGACACAGCGATGTTACTTCTGTTGTAAACAGCCTATATTTCAAGTGATATACAACCCAGCAAGGCAGCAATCGGCCGAGCATATCTGAGGCTACAAACAAAGCTTAGATAACCTTACAATATCACAGAATGACTCCAGTTAAGAGAAACACAACTTGGATTTAGGAAAAACAAAGGGTACACAGATGCCATTTTTGCTCTTAGACAACTTATAGAAACATCAATCGAATTTAATGAAACACTCTGCTTAGTCTTTATCGGCCAAGAAAATGCATTTGATAGAGTAGATAGCAACGAGCTGTAGGAAAGCCTTAAACGAACGATATGGAGTGAGCACACATCTAACAAACTTATGTAGAAGCTTATGCAACAACAGTGAATAATGCATAGTGAGAGCAACTGGAGGACACTCAGAACCCTTCATCATAAGATCCGGAGTACGACAAGGTTGTTCTTCCCCCCCCCCCCCCCAGCCCCTTTCTTGCTCATAACCTATATAGACAACATATTAAAGAAACCAGCAAAACAGAGCCCGCAAGAACACCACATAATGAACAGAACACGGAAGTAGTGATGTTTGGAACACGTCCACGTACTTTTTTGGATGCGGGATGGCGGGCTATAGATTGTAGGTTTTTGAGTGGGTGAAATTTTTTTTGGCGGTGGCTGCCTGGTCTGGTGGGAACGGGGTGAAATCTGTGGGTTTTCTGTGAAAGTAATTAAGGTAGCGGGCGTAAAAGTATTCGTGTCTATTTTAGTTGTTTCTGTAAAAGTAATTAGTGTGAGTACGGCTGAAGGGTGTGGAGGGGAAACGTATATATATATATATATATATATATATATATATATATATATATATATATATATATATATATATATATATATATATATATATATTGCTTACAAAACGTAGGGTATATGAATATGGCGAGTGAAAGATAAACTTGCAAGGGTGTGATGGGTCGTGGTTATACTCGACGAAGTATGGGTAGAGGTGTAGATGGTTACTGAACAAAAGAGGGTTGTAGGAGTCTGACACAGTAAAACAGAGAGACAAAATTAAAAACAAAAAAGTAACATTTTCAAGTGTTTTTTTTTATTGGTATACATCAAACTACATTTAAAAATGGTTTACGACCCAAAGGGGATCAGAGGGAGGTGGTTATTGTAGAAAGATGACTGGTCCTGTAGAGGCCTGTCGTTATTATTACCAGAGGGTGAATGGAAACGAACATCAAAATCAGATATGAATTAATCGATGGTGATTATTACTAGAGGGGGAATGGGTGTCATTTGGTGGTAAGGGGTGGGTACCAGGTATTAGTGGTAGATATAGGGGTGGTCATAAATGTAATGGTTATTGATAAGAGGTGTAGAGGGTCACTATCAACTGAAGAAAAGTAAAGAGGGTTGATTATCATTAGGTGATAAGAAGTGTAGAGGGTCAGTATAATCTGAAAAAGTAAAGATGGTCGTAGGAGTCTGGGGCTCGAACCAGTGTTAGACTATTGATGAGGATCAAGAAGTGGTCGCGTTTTGTGAGTCTGGGAGTCGATCAGGTGTTAGACCAACAACTATTGGTGATGATCAAAGGTTGGTCACACACTGGTCAACCAGTGGTCAAGCAGTGGTCAAGTGAGGTAATTTTAGGGAAAGTGGTTGTAATGATATGGTGATGATTAAAGGGTGGTAAATTAGTGGTCAAGCAGTGGTCAAGTAGTGGTCAAGTGGTCGAGTGACCACTTAAATTGTAGAGGACGATGTGCCTAAGAGTATGGTAGTGGTTAAAGTGATAGATGACGTGGTCAAGCAGTGGTCAAGCAGTGGTCAAGTAGTCGAGTGACCACTTAAATTGTAGGGGAAAGTACGTACACTGCAATGGTGGTGGGTAAAGTGAGGAGGAATCACTTGTAGTGACAATAGTACTACCAATATTAGCGACAAGAATATTAGCTAGTGCGTTATTAGAGATACAAGTCTCTTTTTGTGTGGGGTGTGTAAAAATCATACAAAGAGGGTCATACAAACACACATACACACACAAAGACAACCATACACAGACAACCCATACCATTACTACTGTCACATCAACAGATATACACATGTGCAGAGACAGCACAGACACACTCGTACCATTACTACTGTCATCACAACTATACACAAGTACACACCCATAATCAATTACACAAATACACACCTACTACAAACTCAAAGACACACACCCATCTCCTACCATTACTAGTGTCATCACAAGTACACACAGACACACCCATACACACTTGATACACTTGTACATACAGACCTACAAGCACACAAAAACAAAGACACATCCATCACTGTCAACATCAGCTATACACAAATACAGATACACTCACCCATAAACAAATCGTGTCCCCATAAAACTAAACTATACAAACCACATACCCTTTTTGGTAAAGAACGCGGATGTCCGAGAAGCCCCTACGTCATCACCGCCATATGCAAAAGTCATTAAGTGGTAGTATGAGTCATCGGTGTGTAGGGAAGCAGGCGGGCGGGTGGCGTGAGAAAAGCCTGTCTACAAAACTGCCACGTCAGCTATGTAGGGTGCAGAACCAGTGTATAAAATAGACGGCGTCTCCTCACTCGCTCTACACCAGTTCGTGGTACACCAGTTCACGGGCTGACTTGGTTAGCTACAGAGTTATTTTTTAAATCAGGTTGGTGTGAGCATTGTTCGTGTAGTGAGCAGATATTGTTCACGTAGTGACTTGGCTAGCTACAGCAGTGAAACAGGTTGGTGTGAGCATTGTTCGTGTAGTAAGCAGATATTGTTCACGTACTGACTTGGCTAGCTACAGCAGTGAAACAGGTTGGTGTGAGCCTT
>JACEFZ010014747.1:97500-107500 GCA_014155875.1 Cepaea nemoralis | reverse complement strand
CCCTACACCTACCCTGCCCTCATGTAGGGGCACTGGGTTACCTCTATTCTACTTGAGGTAGACCACTCTTTCAGGGTGGTCTTCATTCATATATAACTGAGTCTTTGACACTATACACACATAGACATATAACACACATATAAATAGTAAAAAACACATACACACATTAATATACATATACACCACATATACATATAGCACACAATATACAATATACACACATATACATATACACACATATAGCATATACACACATATACATATACACACATATACATATACACAACATATACATACCCACACATATACATATACACACTATATACATACACACATAATAGCATCATACACACATATACAGACACACACATATACATACAACACATCGTACATACACCAACATATACATATACACAGAACGATATACAACTATACATACACACACATATACATATACACACATATACACACATATACATATACACAATACATACACACATAACATACACACATATACATATACACACATATACATATACACACATACATACATATACACACATATCACAATATACACAACACATATACATATACACACATATACACATATACATCACACTATACATATACACACATATACATATACACACATATACATATACATACACATATACATATACACACATATACATATCACACACATATCACATATACACACATATACATACACACACATATACATACACACATATACATATACACACATATACATACACACATATACATATACACATACATTACACACATATACATATACACACATATACATATACACACATATACATATACACACATATACATATACACACATATACATATACACACATACATATAATACACACATACATATACACACATATACATATACACACACATATACATATACACACATATACATATACACACATATACACACATATACATATACACACATATACACAATTACATAACACCACATATACATATACACACATATACATATACACACACTATACACACATATACATATACACACATATACATACACACACATATACACACATACATAACACACATATACATATACACACATATACTATCACACATATACATATACACACATATACATATACACACATATACATATACCACTATCATCACATATCCATATACACACATATACATATACACACATATACACACACATACATATACACACATATACATATACACCATATACACCATACATATACACACATATACACATACTACACACATATACATACACACATATACACACATATCTATACACACATATACATATACACACATCACACATATACATATACACACATATACATATACATATACACACATATACATATACACACATATACATACACTATACATATACACCTATACACACATATACATATACACAAGCCATATACACACATTACACACATATACAGTACACACTATACATATACCACATATACACAATACATATACACACATATACAACACATATACATATCACTCATACACACATATACATATACACACATACACACATATACATATCACACAATACATATACACACATAACATATACACACATATACACACATTACACACATATACATATACACACATATACATATACACACATATACATATACACACATATACATATACACATATACATATACACACATATACATATACACAACATATACATATACACTCACACATATACATTACACACATATACATATACACACTTACATATACACGCACACATATACATACACACATATACATATACACTCACACATATACATATACACACATATACATATACATCACATATACCATATACATATACACACATTATCACCATATACACACATATACATATACACCACCATATACATATACACTAAACATATACACTAGACCACATATACATATACACACATATACATATACACACATATACTACACACACATCTATACACACATATACATATACACACATATACATATACACACATATACATATACACACTACATTACATCACACTATACATATACACACATATACATATACACCATATACATATACAACTACCACATATACATATACACACATATAACATATACACACATTACATGGACACTACATATACATATACACACATACATACACACACATATACATATACACACATACATATACACACATATACATATCACACACATATACATATACACACATATACATATACACACACATATCATATACACACATATACACTATACACATACACACATATACATTACACACATACATATACACACATATACACATATACCAACACACATATACACACATATACATATACACACATATACACACACACACATATACACACATATACATATACACACATATACACACATATACATATACACACATATACATACACACATATACACACATATACACACATATACATATACACACATATACACACATATACATATACACAAATCATATACACACATATACATACACACATAACATATACACACTATACATATACACACATATACACACACATATACATATACACACATATACATATACACACATATACACACACATACATATACATACACTATCATATACACACATATACACACATATACATATACACACATATACATATACACACATACATATACACACATATCACACATATCATATACACACTATACACACATATACACTATACACACATATCATATACACACTATACACACATATACTATACACACATATACACACACATACATATACACACATACATACAATATACACATCATATACTATACACACATATACATATACACACATATACACACATATACATATACACACATATACAACACACATATACATATACACACATATACATATACACACATATACATATCACACATATACATATACACACATATACACACCATATACATACACACATACACATATACACACATATACATATACACACATATCACACATATACATATACACACATATACTATACACACATATACTATACACACATTACACACATATACATATACACACATATACATATACACACATATACACACATATACATATACACACATATACATATACACACATATACACACTATACATACACACATACATTACACACATATACAACATATACATATACATAACCACATATACATCTACACACATATACATATACACACATATACATATACACACATATACTATACACAATATACACACATATACATATACACACATTACATATACACATATACATCACATATACATATACACACATACATATACACACATATACACACATATACATATACCACATATAACACACATATACACACATATACATATACACACATATACATCATACACACATATACATATACACAAATACATATACACACATATACATATACACACATATACATATACACACATCATACATATACACACATATACATATACAACATACATATACACACATACATATCACACATATACACACATATACATATACACCACATACACACATATACACACACACATATACACACATATACACACACATATACACACATATACATATACACCATACACACATATACACACTATACATATACACACTATACACACATATACATATACACACATATACCACATATAACATATACACACTATACATATACACACATATACATATACACACATATACATATACACACATACATACACACATACATATACACACATATACACACATATACATATACACACATAATATCACACACATACATAACACACATATACATATACAATACACATATACACACACATCATATACACACATATACATATACACCATATACACACACATATCATATACACACATATACATATACACATATACATATAACACACATACACATATACACACATATACATAACACACATATACATACACACACATATACATATACACACATATACACACATATAGCATATACACACATATACATATACACACATATACATATACACCATATACACATATACACACATATACATATACACACATATACACACATATACATATACATACATATACATATACACACATATACACACATATACATATACACACATATACACACATATACATATACACACATATACATATACACACATATACATATACACACATATACATATACACACAAATACATATACACACATATACATATACACACATATACATATACACACATACACACATATACACACATATACATATACACACATTACATATACACACATATACATATACACACATTACATATACACACATATACATATACACACTATACATATACACACATATACATATACACACATATACATATACACACATATACATATACACACATACATATACACACATATACATATACACACATATACACAACATACATACACACATATACACACACATATACAATATACACACATAACATATACACACATATACATTATACACACATACATATACACACATATACAATACACACATATACATATACACACATATACTATACACACATATACATATACCACATATACATATACACACTACATATACCACACATATACATATACACACATATACATATACACACATCACACATACATCATATACACACATATACATATACACATATACATATACACATATACATATACACACATATACATATACACACATATACACACCATGATACATATACACACATATACATATACACACATATACATATACACACATATACATATACATATACACACATATACACACACATATACACACATATACAATACACACATATACATATACACACATACATACACACATATACATATACACACATATACATATACACACATATACATATACACACATATACATATACACACACATACATATACACACATAATACATATACACACATATACATATACCACATACTACCACATATACACACATATACATATACCACATATACATATACACACACATACATATACACACATATACATATACACACATACATATACACACATATACATAACACATATATACATATACACACATATACAATATACACACATATACATATACACACATATACATATACACACATATACATATATCCACACACATATACACACACTATACATATACACACATATACATATACACACATACATATACACACATATACCATATACACATATACACATATACATATAACACATATACATAGACACATATACATATACACATATACATATACACATATACATAGACATATAGACATATACACAGTATACATATACACATATACATATACACATATACACAGATACATATACACATTACATACACATATACATATACACATATACATATACACAGTAATACATATACACATATAATAATACACATATACATATACACAGTATACATATACACATATACATATAGACATATACATATACACATTACATATACACAGATAACACATATACATATACACATATACATACGGATATACACATATACATATACATCAGTATACATATACAGCATATACATATACTATACATATACACATATACACTATACACATATAACATATACACATATACATATATACATATACATATACACATATACATATACACATATACATATACACATATATACATATACATATACATATACACATATACATATACATATACACATATACATATACACATATACATATACACATATACATATACACATATACATATACACATATACATATACACATATACATATACACATATACATATACACATATACATATACACATATACATATACACAGTATACATATACACATATACATATACACATATACATATACACATATACACATATACACATATACATATACACATATACATATACACATATACATATACACATATACATATACATATACATATACACATATACATATACACATATACATATACACAGTATACATATACACATATACATATACACATATACACATATACACATATACATATACACATATACATATACACATATACATATACACAGTATACATATACACATATACATATACACATATACATATACACATATACATATACACATATACATATACACAGTATACATATACACATATACATATACACAGTATACATATACACATATACTATACACATATACATATACACATATACATATATCATATACACATATACATAACACATATACATATACACTATACATATAACATATAACATATACATATACATATACACTACATATCACATATACATTACACATATACAGTATACACATATACATATACACATATACACATATCACAGTATACACATATACATATACAACAGTATACATATACACATATACATATACACATATACATATACACATATACACATATACAGCATAATACATATACACAGTATACATATACACATATAACCATAGACATATACACATATACACATATACATATACAGTACTGATACACATAATACACATATACAGTATACACATATACACAGTATACATATACACATATACATATTACACAGTATACATATACACATATACAGTACACATATACATATACACATATACATATACATATACACATATAACATATACACATATACACATATACACATATACATATACACATATACATATACACATATACATATACACATATACATATACACATATACATATACACATATACATATACACATATACATATACACATATACATATACACATATACATATACACATATACACATATACACATACACATATACACATATACATATACACAGTATACATATACACATATACATATACACATATACATATACACATATACATATACACATATACATATACACATATACATATACACATATACATATACACATATACACATATACATATACACATATACATATACACATATACATATACACATATACATATACACATATACACATATACATATACACATATACATATACACATATACATATACACATATACATATACACATATACATATACACATATACATATACACATATACATATACACATATACATATACACATATACATATACACATATACATATACACATATACATATACACATACTACATATACACATATACATATACACATATACATATACACATATACATATACACATATACATATACACATATACATATACACATATACATATACACATATACATATACACATATACATATACACAGTATACATATACACATATACATATACACATATACATATACACATATACATATACACATATACATATACACATATACATATACACATATACATATACACATATACATATACACATATACATATACACATATACATATACACATATACTCATATACACATATACATATACACATATACACATATACACATATACATATACACAGTATACATATACCATACATATAAACATATACATATACACATATACATATACACATATACAATATACACATATACATATACACATATACATATACACATATACATATACACATATACACATATACATATACACAGTATACATATACACACATATACATATCACACATATACATATACACACATATACATATACACACATATACATATACACACATATACATATACACACATACATATACACATATACACATACACACATACATATACATATACACACTATACATATACACACATATACAATATACACACATATACATATACACACATATACATATACACCACTATACATATACACACATATACATATAACTACACACATATACATATACACACATATACATATACACACATATACATATACACACTATACATATACACACATATACACACATATACATATACACACATATACATATACACACATATACATATACACACATATACATATACACACATATACATATACACATATACATATACACACTATACATATACACACACATATACATATACACACATATACATATACACACATATACATATACACATATACATATAGACACATATACATATACACATATACATATACACAGTATACATATACACATATACATATACACATATACATATACACATATACATATACACAGTATACATATACACATATACATATACACATATACATATACACATATACATATACACATATACATATACACATATACATATACACATATACATATACACATATACACATATACATATACACATATACATATACACATATACATATACACATATACATATACACATATACATATACACATATACATATACACATATACACATATACATATACATATACACATATACATATACACATATACATATACACATATACATATACACATATACATATACACATATACATATACACATATACATATACATATACACATATACATATACACATATACATATACACATATACATATACATATACACATATACATATACACATATACATATACACATATACATATACACATATACATATACACATATACATATACATATACACATATAACATATACACACATATACATATACACACATACATATACACATATACATATACACAATACATATACACAATATCATATACACATATACATATACACACACATATACATACATAACACACATATACATATACACATATACATATACACACATATACATATACACACACATATACATATCACACATATACATATACACACATACATATACACACATATACATATACACACTATACATATACACACATATACATATACACACATATACATACACACATATACATATACACACATATACATATACACATACACATATACACATATACACATCATATACATATACACATATACATATACACATATACATATACACACATATACATATACACATATACATATACACACATATACATATACACACATACATATACACATACATATACACACATATACATATACACATATACATATACACATATACACATAACATATACATATACACACATATACATATACACACATATACATATACACACATATACATATACACATATACATATACACATACATATACACACATATACATATACACACAATCACACATATACATATACACACATATACATATACACACATATACATATACAACACACATATACATATACACACATATACATATACACACATATACATATACACACATATACATATACACACACATATACACATATACACACATATACATATAACACATATACATATACACACATATACATATCACACATATACATATACACACATATACATATACACACATATACATATACACACATATACATATACACACATATACATATACACACATACATACACATATACATTACACATATACATATACACACATATACATATACACACATATAACACATATACATATACACACATATACATATACACACATATACATATACACACATACATATACACACATATACATATACACACATATACATATACACACATATACATATACACACATATACATATACACACATATTACATATACACACATATACA